>CM055102.1:46866628-47018869 GCA_029204225.1 Diphasiastrum complanatum
TGGAGTACTTAACCTTTTGTGGATTTTCAGATTCAGATTTTGCAGGTGATCAAATGGATAGGAAGTCAACAAGTGCCTTTTCAATCTATCTTGGAGATGGAGTGGTCCTCATGGCTATCAAAGAAGCAACCAAACTATCTCTCTATCTTCCACCGAAGCCGAGTACAAGGCATTAACAACATGCACCAAGGAGATTCTTTGGATCAAGAGGATGTTATTGGATCTTCACTTGCTGGAACCAGAGAAGACTCCAATCATACTTTGTGATAACCTTTCAGCCCAAAGCTTGGCAAGCAATCCTGTTTTTCATGCAAGGAGCAAGCACATTGAGATTGCTCACCATTTTGTGAGAGATCAAGTCATTGCCAACGAGGTGGAGCTTCAACATGTCTCTTCAAAGGAGTGTGTGGCTGATATCCTCACCAAACCATTGGGAAAGGACCTATATTTAATGCATAGATCTAATCTTGGAATGTGCTCAAAGACTATGTTGAAACTAGCATCCAATGTTGAAGAGGGAGTGTGAAAATTGTCAACATTTCCTAGCTAGTTTGAGGCCTAAATTGGCTAAAATTGTAAATAGTTTTGGTTCTGGAGTTTCACACGTGTGAACCAGGCCACAATTTTTTTATTTACTGTATTTTTTCAGTATGATGAAGTGTCAAACTTCATACCCTTCAAAATGAGACCATTTTGATGTATTTTGGTCATATAAGCCATTTTTAGCTATTTTTCCTATATAGGGAATATCTAGGGTCAAGTACCTTCTAGAGAGAGGAGAGAGAGTCATATTCCTCATCCATAAATAGTAGGGAAGTCGTGGAAAACAGGTTGGAGAAACCTTTTGTATGCTTCATTGAGATCAATAGATCATTGTCATTGTTTCTTCCTCCATTGAGAGCATTGTTGTGTGTATTGTCTTCAAGCTATTGTGTATGATCTTAGGTGCTTTCCAAAAGTGGTAGGCTGATGTATTATGGACTGTATAATGCTATTTTGGGCCGCACTTGATGTTTATGGAAGTTTCCATTTGTGATAAATGCTTTTTGATCAAGTTCTTTGCATTCTAGGTAGCATAGAATGTGTTGCCAATTCCTAGCTTATGTAGTTTGGAGTGCAAGCATTCAAGCCAATGATCTTGGAGTTTAGATCCACTTAGGATCTGTATTTTTCACACTCGACATAGGATGAACTGTTGCAGTTCTCCTGTCTGTTTTGTGCTGATTTGTTTCTCGGGTTCAGGTGACAATCCATGGCTGCATGACCCTTCTTGTGACAGTGGATACACTCAATCTTTGGATTGAGCCAGCATATATCAACTGTATGCCCGTCTCTTCTACATCTCACGCAAGTCTTTTTGTCTGCACCTTGCTGCCGCCACCTCCTTTTGCTCTTCCAGTTGTCTTTGCTGGTCCCCTCCGCTTGCTGATCACGATCTTGTCTCTGATTCGACTCCCTCTTAGGCTTAAATTATTTCTTGGATTTTTCTTTGTTGTCTTAGAGGGCCTGGTCAGAACCATCCTTGTGATCAAGGTGTTCTCTGGCCTCGACTTCCTCTCGAATCTCGACAATCGCCTTTTCGAGGTTCATGGTAGGATCTTTCACGAGCAGGGTTCTCGTTGTCTAGAATGATCTGGGTAAGGCTCTCAACAGGTAGGTGAGCTGCTTCTCAGTTGACAATGCGTTCTCTGCTCCAAAGTTATGTAGTAATAAGAATAAATCCTTCATTTTCCTTACAAAAGAAGTGAGGTCCTTTCCATCCCATTGTAGATTCGTCAACTGATCTTCCAGCATCATGATTTGACCTCTTGATTTCGTCTAAAATCTGGTGAGCAATGCATCCCACATGTCCTTAGCTTTGGAGAGTGTAGCCAGGTCAAGTGTGAGACTATATTCGATGGAAGATTATAGCAAGGCTATTGCCTTGTCATTTTTCTCCCTCCACTCACATAGCTCCTTGCTTGATGTCGTAGGCATCTCTTCTGTGCCATCTACCCAAGGGAATAAACCTTCGCCCTTGAGTATGAGTGATGTCTTAACTTTCCAGGCTAGAAAGTTACATCCTGAAGAATCAAGAACTGTGCAGATCTTGCTCTGCATGCTGTTGATTGAAACCATTGCTTGTGAAGTCTGTTCTCTTGTTGATGGTTGTTTGTTTGAATACTTGGCCTCCTGGATCTGATAGCTTCTTGGCTATGTCGGATTATGACAAGATAGGTAGGCTTTGATACCACTGATGAGGATGTCGCGGTTGCGACAGTTTCCCGAAACAGTCGCGAAGGCGAAACAACCACGACTCAATGCAGTTCGGATAGAGTTCAGATGCGTTCTCTGGACACTGCCAGATGAATCACTCCTACAGTCCTCCAGAATGTAGTCAGGCACGGCTGATCTACGTTTATAATTTAATGTAGCATTCAACAAATTCAACCAATGTGCGAAAATGAAATGAATGGGAGAATCAGACACACGAATAACAGTAGACACATTTGCATTCAAGATCATACATCATAAATTGACATGTGCGCAATGGCTACAAGATCATCTATTGATTATTTTTTTCTGATTTTGAGAGCACTACATGCAAATCCACGCAGTGCAATGGCGTGATAGGAATACAGTTCTCTCACGAGTGGATATCTCGCTTACTAGCGGACTTGTGGATCTCTATGAATCCTGATCACATAACTCGTCTTGCTCGCAGGCGGACTTCTTATCTGTATTTCATCTTGATTGCTTACTAGCATCAGACTCCTTCATACATCTCTCTGTGTATGTTCTGTATATCTATCTATCAAGTATCATCCAGTAAGTATATAGTCGCTCTTTGTAACCTTTTAGATTAGAGTAATTAAATCTACAACTAATTAGAGAATGACAAGAGTGGCGGATTAGCCACGACCTAGAGTGTATCTACTGATGTCATGCCATCAAATCAGATATTTGTACTCTTGGGTACTTGCATGATCTTTGCTGGTACTCTTTGGAGCGTGAGGGCAGAAAGGGTTTTGTGACGTTTTTCGTGTCGCGTCGTTGGTTTCATTTCCATCGTCTGACTTTCTCGTGTTGGATCGCAAAAGATTCTTGTTCGCGAATCTTTCATGTTTGTGTCTTCCCATCAGGTGTTTGCAAAACTTTTGTGCTTTGTGTCTCTTGACTTTCGTGTTTGCGAACATCTTCGTCAGGCAGAGGGCTGAAAGCTAGCAAAGCTTTGTAATTATAAACGTTTTGTTTTTTCAGATTCAGAGTTTCTGACTTCTTGATTCAACTATGTTATAGTTCTACCATGCTAAGAGGCCTGTGCTTACGCTTGAGCCGTCCGAAGAGCCAGCTGATACTAGCGATGATATAGAAAATGCGACTATTGGGGATATCAAAATGGTAGTGGACATGGAAGAGCACCTTGCAATTGAGGCTATTAATGAGGTTTACTAATTCTCTCACATACGATTTTGCAATTCATGCTGAAATTGTTATCATATTATATATATTGTTCCTTATCAATATTTAGTATCTGACTTTTTGTTACAACAAGGAAAAACATTATGGCATGGGAATCTTCCTTGGCTTGAAAAAGCTACATCATTTGCGTTGCTCCATAGTGTCCAATGACGTGAGTAAATGGCTGGGTTGGTGCATGGGGCCCATATTTGGACAGTTCGGAATCCCAAAGGGCGACAAGGATTTTAGGATTCATGGTTGGAGCACCTAAAGGACACATCCCTCAATGTTCTAAAGGAATGTTTGGCTCTGAGTAGAACATGTCTTTGAGTTTTGAAAGAGTTTTGCTCTTAGAATCAGGCATGACTATTTGTCATGTGTTAAGTAGCCCCTGAGTCCATGTACCAAGATTTTTCATCTTGTTTATCTTCACTCTTTGTCATGAAAGCGTCTTCATCTTCTTCTTTGTCATTGGGCTTAGAAGCTTACATTGCTGCTACCGCATTTGCCTATGGCTCAGGGTACATTGCTACTAGTTTCACTACTTATTATTGAGCTTGACGATTCGACAATCCTACAACAAATGCTCTATCTTCTTGCAAAACCTGCAAAATAATCCTTATAAGTTGTAAAAGCTAAATTGTGAGTAGACTTCAATTGCTCTTTATTATGCTGAAATTTTCAAGTATTTACAATAGGTCCACAATATCTTAAATTTCATCAAAGATAGAAATCTAACCATTTTGACATCTTGATTTTGACCATCTTGAGTGAACTCATAACAACGTCTTTATTCCAAGATCTTGATCTTGGGTCAAAGTTGTCAACTCTACTCAATTTGATGTGTCTTACTCAAGGATTTAGAATCTTGAGTCAAGCTCTCAGCTAAAAAGCATTTTATGTGGTGATCAATTCAAGATTTTTCAAAATCTCGAGTCCTTGAGCAAACTTGAGTCATTATACAAGTAAGCCTAATTTGGAATTATTCATGATCTCTGCATTTGAGAGGAGAATCCAATCAATGGCATTTTCATAGACTAATCACACGAAAATTGCATCAAACAATTGTACAATTTGATTATAAGGTTGAATAGCTTTATAGAATCTTGTAGTCAATATTCATGAACAACTTTCTGTATGATAAATAATCAGTACATCCTTATGCAAGATGAAAGGATGACAAAGAAAATGGAGGCAACCTAGTAGAATTCGCACCACCTTGAGTTCATTGAGAATTCCAAGTTCACATTTCATGATAGATCTAAAACCTTTACATCTATTATGATAGTCATACATTGTCTTCTATCTTTAGTGAAAACCAGTATTGATTTAGCAAACTACATGATAGCCATTTTGTTCTCTATATATTATACAATTGTGCAATTTTAATATAAGTAATAGCTGCAACAATTTGAGAATTATTTTCAGTATGTTCAATGTATTTCATATTGCACTTGACTTTGTTGAATCCATTTTACTTTCAATAATGCTCTTATTGATTTATGACTTGTTTTTAGAACCTTTTTAAGTAAATATAGTTGTCTCTTTTGCTTAAGTATACTTGAAGAAATGGTTGTCCGCGACACATAATTGTTGGTTTTATTATAGCCAAATAATTCTAATCAAAGTTTGTAGTATTGTTAATCAATGTTAGAGGTTTTTTAGCTTTCACTTTTTAATTTCTATCAATTTTAGTTTTTCAACAACAAAATCTAAGATATCAAGATTCAAACAGGCTCCCCATCATGAGATGCTTTTCAAAATTTACCATCAATCATCATTTTTTCCAACAAGATATCAAAGCGCATTTGATTGTTTTTAACACTAACCAGTAATCTTTTCTTCTCAAAACAAATTTTTTCATTACAAATCACAAATAGAAATATTATATCTTGATATTAGACTCAATGAAAAATTCGACGGGGATGACTTTCACAAGTGGAAGTTCAAAATGAAGTTAGCTTTATTTAAAATCTTTTCATGGGAAGTGGTGGATGACACACACTATTAGTCAATCATTTGATCAAAACAATTTGGCTAAAAGAGGTCTATGATATCTCAATGGAGAAATTGCTTACTATATTAGTTAAAACAACACTAGTTTGACACCTATAGCATGTTGGAGAGAATAATGACCTAGCTCTACTGATATCATTGTTTGGGGAGACAAGCGAAAGGAGCTACTGATGGCCATCTATGATCGAAATAAGTGATCAACAATCTAGATAATGCTACCACCGTTGGAAATGGTAATGAATTAATAGGCTAGAAGTTTGTCAATTCTAAATGAACTGATAATAGGTCTAACCCAATCTAAGGCGGATGTTGTCACTCTAATTCTTATGCAAAATATGATATTTCTTGCTATTGGTTGTAGATAAGGCTGATAAGGACAAATGTAGATAGAGATACAAATTCTTGAGTAATAATTTTCATAATAAAGTGGAGCATTAGATGTCGGGAGAATTGAATGTTGGATGAGATCCGAAAAGTCAGACTCGTATAGGCTATGCGGAATGTGTCTTTCCCCTTGATGCATGAAGTACGCCTATCAGTCGAATTAGAATTGTGAGTTGAATGACTCAACTGATTCTATTGATTCTAACTTTGAAGTTGTCAAAATCTGTAAGGTTGATTACATAGACAAACGCAAAGTCATTAGACTGTTAATTGTGGAAGCAACAAATAGTTCAGACAATTCTTTACGAAAGCAGTACCAAGTAGCATAATTAATTAGAGTAGCATACATTCATACTAACA
Organism: Diphasiastrum complanatum; assembly: GCA_029204225.1. NCBI lineage: Eukaryota > Viridiplantae > Streptophyta > Lycopodiopsida > Lycopodiales > Lycopodiaceae > Diphasiastrum > Diphasiastrum complanatum. The sequence continues at coordinate 46,872,830 of CM055102.1, forward strand.
TAAATTTGAACAAAATAAGACAATTGATTGATATAGACAGTACCAACAAGTACAAATTATTGAATTTTGTATCTTCGTAATTACGTTTTCATCTCTCAGAGTCCATTCATTTGTTTTATACTAAAAATTTGTCTTCATCCATGTTCTAAAAATCAAAGTTTTATCTCTAGTGGAAAACTAGGTATCTCATATGTTTTCCAGATTCAAATTAGAAAAGCTTCAACCATGAAAGTGAAGTTAGGTTTTATTGACGTCAAAGATTGAGCTTATTTCGGTTGAGGTTTTTGATCTTACTCTTGGCAAGCCTGTCATGTATTGTCTTCCGTCAAGCACCACGGTGAATAGCTCAATGCAAGGGAGATAAGCATGTGGGACTGTCCACATGATTTAGGCAACGGTTCTATTCGTTCAACGACGCACAAAAAGTTGAAGATTCTGAGCAGGATCAATGGTGAAGGCGAGTGATGACCCCCACTGCGTTAGTAAGTTGAATATCTTGGTTTGATAAATCTTACGAGGTAGCCTACCTTTAGTGGTAGCCTCCTGCCCTAAAAACAATCAAAAATATTATAGTGGAAATTGAGATTTTTTAGGCCAAGCTTCCGTCTATCTACAAAGTTGGAGACTTGTTATTTTTTAAAATGATTTTTTTCGTCATTACATTTGAATTTTGCCAGTCAGTGTTCTCTTTCAAAATAGCATGTGTATAGATGGTTGTTTTCTTTCCTTTCACAAAAGTAGTGTTCATTTGTTGCTTATTATTTAAACTTAAGAATGAGGGCGTTTGAACTTTTTGCAGGTTGGATGAGAAGTTGATGGATTGAGATGTGAATACTGAAATATGAATATCGTGAATACTGAAACGTGAACATCGTGAATACTGAAACTAGGAACAAACTAATATCAAATTAATTATTAAAAAATACAAACCTATCAAAAACGTAGATACATTTCAGATTCAAAATATATAACAATATTCAAATTAGATATGAATCACGTTAAAAGTTCTACAAATTCTATATATCTTATCATGCTCTCATGTTACTTAGCTTACATAGCAACATATTGATTCTATTGCATGCAAAAGTAGAGAATCGATCATCCGCATGCTCATCTTATTATTATTTTCACGATGACTATGGTACGGATTACCAATCTAAATACTTATCCTATAGCCTTTGTTGACCTTGAAGATCTATGACAATTTTCACTTTTATCTAATCAAGAGCAAAGTCCAGCAAGAGTCTATTCTAGGACAACTTTGTTTGATGAATTGTTTGTCTACTACATCGAAATACTAATCATCAACAAAACTTATCATGTCAAATCTATTCATGTGAACCCAATCACAACTTGTACCAAACTTTGTCATTATCTATTGAATTTTTGAATGTATGTATTTGAGCTATTTTTGTGGTCTTATATCATGAAGGCCATGCCATAATTCTAAAATTGTTCCATAAAACATTTGCCTATAAAAGTTAAGAACAACCATAAAAAGTTTACCAAGCTATTTTTCTGCATTCTTTTAATCTTCACAAGAAGTTAAAATAATCAATATGACATGGCAAGGCCTTTGTGGTATAATACCACATAGTTCTTGTTAACAGAGGAAATGGAGGCACCTCCCTGGTGTGGGAAATTTGTGCAAATTTGTGCGCCTCCCCTTTTTTTCAAAATTTTTTACATGCACCCTTCATGATGTTGGAAGGTGCATGTAAAAAAAAATTACAACAAAAAAAGAAAAAAAGTTTTCAACCCAAAGAAGGTCACCTCCTAGGCCATTCCGCCATGGGAAAGTACTTTTGTCTCACACAACCGCTCTAGATCGAAGGCCTTTCCTCGGTCAAACAGCCTCAAAGGGTGACCTTTCTCCCCAAAAAATAAGAAGTGATCTAATGACTACTTAATATCTTTGGTGGAAGGCCCTTCCCCAAAAATTAGGAAGTGAACTGAATGATGACTACTTCAGGATACGGTCCTCCATCAAACATTTTGAAGCAATGGAATTCATCCACGTGGCGAAAGCTTACCCTCAAAATGCCACAACATAATCCCCTCTTCTTCCCATCCTGCAGCTGCACACACAATCTCGAGAAACGAGAGAAGAAGAGAGAGTGACAGAGAGAGCACAGCGATGGCGGCCACCTCTGCGCTTTCGTCAATGGTAGCGGGATCTACAACAGCTCCTTGCATGGGCATGGCTTCCTTGGAGGCCTTGGCTTTCCGCGGCACTCCCATCATCCATGGCCTTCCTGCTTTCCGAGCTTTGCACAGGCCGGCGGGGCAGCTCCGAGTAGCAGCCAGTGCTGTCAAAAAAGTGAAGGTGAAGGAACCTCTTGGTAAGATATTGTTCTCATCCTTTCATGTTTCGCGGAATGGCGTGTTCATTCTCGGAATTCAAGACTTCCCAGCATTGAGTGCTAATTTGACATGGCAATTGGAAGGATCTTGGTTTCATTGCCACTGTGTAAATCGATCATTACCGAAAGTGTGGTTTAGTACTTATTTGGATGCTATGCGTTCAGTCGATCCCTCTTTTCCTCATGGAGTTTCTTGCGAGTTGCAGGTCCTTCAGGAGATGCCAAGTTTCGGGGTGGATTAGACGCTTCTGGACGGCAGGCTAAGGTGATCATGCCATCTGCCGTTAATGTATTCTAATCTTGCAACACCAAGACAGTTAACGGATATAGGCTACTTCGATTGGTGCTTTACAACGTCGAAATATCTTTATTTATTGTCAAGAATCCACAGAATTTCAAGTTCATGATTTGATTCTTCTTGTTCGTTTATCAGGGGAAAGGAGTTTACCAGTTCGCCAAGAAGTATGGAGCAAACGTGGATGGTTACAGGTGAACTTCAAATCTCAAAGCCTCCGTATCTGCCATTTGCTACAGTTCAATGAAGCAAAGGCAATTCTATGTCAAAGTAGATAACAGATGACTTATATTTCTGCTGTTTGCACTTCTCCTAGTTCAGTTTGCATTGTCAACACATTTTACCGAACTCGGTTCATTTTTCCTGACCACGCACTTTTATGTGATAATTCATTGGTGTTCTTCAGTCCGATATATGCTCCAGAAGAATGGTCTCCCACTGGTGATGTGTACGCTGGAGGTGAGTCTTTGTCTTTGTAACACACATTACAACTGTTTTCATAATCTGTTTCAATTTTCCTTTTATTTGCTTCCAGGTCACTTGCTCCATTCTCAAGGTAGCTCTAACTTATAGTCTTGAATCAAGAAGCTCACTTGCAATTGGCTTTTCTGCAGGTCCGAATGGACTCATTTTGTGGGCTCTCACTCTAGCAGGAATTCTTGGAGCTGGGGTTCTCCTAGTCTATAACACCAGTGCTCTGGCTCAATAAATAAAGTTGAGCTTCCATTGACAATATCAAAAACTTTTCTGGAATTGGTTGTTTACGCAACTGTGATGTGATGACTTGTGAGAAAGCTACTATTTATGCACTGTACATGCTAAGTGTCCTTTCAAATTTATGTACGATCACTGTGGGCATATCATTATCAGACAAGACTTTGTTTGAGCTGAAAGTGTTACACTTGTAATGTGAATATAATATGCTCTACAGATTCTTTTAGCCTTCGTTAATCCTTCGGGCATGTCAGCAATGTGTAGCTAGAAAATAGTCGAACCAATTCTGGTCTCAGCTTCCGTTCACCCTTATAATTGAATGAAAACTCATATCACATTTAAGAAGCTGTCCACCCACGAAAAGTATGGGTATAAGATGTGAATGGTATGAACTATTTTGACTGCCTTTAATTTGTTTCTGTGAGCTCATCATGCTATGATCCTGTCAAATTACCATCGATTGATTCAGTGACAAGTAGAACTAAACTATTTGCATCAGCTTTATTGTTTGTCCAGGCTCTTTCATGCATGTGTCTGTATTTGCACAATTACATCACTCTACCTATTAAGTTTTATTTGCTTGGAATACAAAAACTAGAGTCTTTGGCTAAATCAGCTCTCAAGAAGTTGGAAGAAATTATTTTAAAAGCAAGACTACATAAAGGAAATGTCACAATTGAAAAAAGTGACAAGATGTATAGAAAATCAGAAAATATTTCTAATAAGCCATCAATTGGTGGTGCTAAAGCTAGAAATTTTTTATCCAATCACATTTGCAAAGATTAATCACAGTTGCAAAGATTCTAGTGTCAAGTATGGTATTTGGAAAGAAATTGTTTCAGCCACACATGATTTTGAGAACAAAGGAAGTACACTATTGCAAAAGGCACAAGTGTGTAAGAACTTTGACACACTCATAGGTGTTATTAGAAACAAAACTTATCCTTAATATTAGTTCTATGCAAAAGCATTGCACCACATTTGTGAGATCTATATGAGATTGTCGGGGAAAAGAGCACATTACACATTACATGGTAATGTTCTATGACTCTTTCATGATTTTGTTCTTGATAATTTTCCTTTTAATATTGTGCAATACTAACTGATGTCAAACAATATTTGCAGTACATCTTTCTACATCATGCTACTTGTTTTGGAAGAGAGTATGGAAGCTTAAGTATTTGGTCATTTCAAGGAATGGAAAAATCACATTGGCAAGCAATCAAGCTACAAATCATGGTGGATATAATTCAAACAATAAATATTTAGTTCAACTTTTTCAGTGGTTTTACATACAAGCACAACTTAGATACCAAGCTAAAAACTTGCCAAATGTTATGATCTTTCATAAGGCATTCAAATTCATAACAAAAGAGAGATCCTTGTAATATAATGGTAATCAATTATAGACTTGTTTACTTTTCATCTTCATTGTCTCCAAGATTGAGACTGATGGTATTGTCATGAAGGAATAATCTCCTTTCATACGGATCCAAAAATTCAATTTTTTTTTTGTTCATATCTATTTATCTTGAATAAAGGGCCAGTGCAGATGACCCAATATTCTAATGGTTAGATCCCTAAAAAAAAACTATTTTGTATGTTCCTTTGGAATAATTATGGCCTCCTAAACAAAAATAATAATGCCTTAGTCGCCATTGTGACAGTGGTAGCATATGGAGACAGATTTCATTATTTACAAAGTGTTTCAAATAATGGGCAAGTGATGCACATCCTTTCGCCCAACAATTAATACATTTTGAAGGCCTCCACGTCTCATACCAAAGGAATCTAGTTCGATAGCATTATTTAAACAAGTAAAGGTGATATGTTTAGATTGAAAGAAAATAATACATTCTCAAACTTTTAACCTTTTGATTGAAAGAAAATAATACAATATCAATGTTGTCTGATTCTGGGTGCGACATGGAATATTCTAAAATATAGCAAGAGACTTATGCAATAAGCCCAAATACTACATCAAAAAAGTAGAGAGTCAAAAGTATTAGAAACAAGCGAGGCATCTTGCGTGTTTGAGTCCAACATTGGGCCTTAGGCTAATAAGTGCCATCGAGCACAATTATTAAATAAAGTATTTTAAACATAGCTTTTATAAAGTTCCTAAGTTGGGAAACACAACTTGTCTTTAAGAGACACAAAGTGATCTTGACGGTCAATATCGTGATCCTAACAAAACTTCAGTAGCCAATCAGAGTGAAGGGGTCTCACCTCTCAATCTATAAGAAGGAGCTATTTCCTTTGTATTCGAATCTTCTACTCATCCTAGTAAAACTCTATCCATTTTTTCTTGGATCTCTCTCTCTCTCTCTCTCTCTCTAAAAATCATGGAGCAATCATTAAGATCAGTAGGTGGGATTTCTTTTCACTGTTCACCTCCCTTGAGAAGATCAACCTCTTGAGGAGAAGATCTAGAGCCAATGACGCCTAGATAAGCATGAATAAACGAAACCAAGAAAAGACCAAAAAGAGAGAAAGCATCAAAGATGAACGCCGCACATATCTAGGCTATTCCACGATCAAATCCGAAGCTAAGATTGACAACCTTAGCAAGCTTAGATTTCCACTCATATCATAGTGTTTACCCTCTTCCCATTGGATCGAAGCCCGATACTACACGACTACTCACCTGGAATAGACCCACAAAATCTCTTCTTTGCCCTCTAGATCCAACCGATTATGGAGGCACGGAAAGGGTCCAACATTTTTTTTGGCACTGTTGCCGGGGAGATGGTGCTAAACAATCTTAGGAGTGGATTTTAGTTTGTATTTTTTTGGCTATTTTCTCTCATTTATGACATGTTTGAACTCGTCTTCTGGCTTTTTTTTACTTTTTTCTCATCTTTTTTGACTCACCACTGTTCTAGTGAGTAGAGTAGACTTTCAGACCTATTCTAAAATCTCGGTGAGTCAGATTCTGACTCGTGCAAAAAAAAAAATTGACTCGCATTGCTAAGTCGCAATGACTTGTCATTTCAAATTTCTCGCTATTTTTTAATTTCACGTCTTTTTCCTCTGACTTGCGCTGATTCACACTAATTCGCCATTTCAAATTTTTCACTATTTTTCAATTTTCCGTCTTTTTTCTCTAACTTGCGCCGTTAACTCGCGCAAAATTAAAAAAAATTGAATCGCGCTGTTGACTCGCACTAACTCGCCATTTCAAATTTCTGATTATTTTTCAATTTCTCATCTTTTTTCTCTGACTTGCACTACTGACTCGCCATTTCAACTTTCTCATTATTTTTCAATTTTTCGTCTTTTTCCTCTGACTCGCGCTGTTGACTTGCACAAAAACAATAATAATAATAAAAATTAACTCGCGCTGCTGACTCACGTAGCTGACTCGCGCTGTTCACTTGCGCAAAAAAAAAATTAATTAACTTGCGCTGTTGACTCGAGCAGAAAAAACAAAAAAAAACAAAATTTCAATTTAAAAAAGAAAAAAGAAGATTGGGACACCATAGGCGTGCAACCCTCGAAGCAATCCCTTCCATCAAGACTACACTGCATTCCAACCATGGCTTCTGAGTTTGTCCAATTAGCTTCATTTCAGATGTTTTATGATGAGACAGTTCAACAATACACAGACGACTGTGCAATCTGGGGTAGCAAGCAAAACAACTTTTGTACTTCTAATGAGGATCTAGATTCTTGTGATTCTCTCATGATGTGTGAAACACAATGATCTACTGAGCCTAGAGACCATAATGAAGAACTACTATATTGGACTACTCGACAAGATCAAGTCCAGTATGAAAAACTTTGCATCCTAAACTTCATTGCCACAAATTTGTCAAGATGCGGTCATTATGAAAAATCTTATCTTGAATAAGAAAGTAGATCACTCATGTCCAAATGTAGAAATATCGGATGAAAAATCAGAAAAATCAGAAGGTTCCACGAGGGAGGAAGGTTATGAATCATCTAGGACTGCAGTCGAGTCTAGTAGATCAGGTGCAACAAGTGACCACAAATCTAGTGCTTCAAGTTCCGGCTGTCATCAAACTTAGGCTCGCAAGAAAAAGTTTCTTGAGAAGGACGAATTTACATATTGCTTTGAGATGTCCAATATGTAGAGTTTTGTTTGTTTGTTTAGTTGTTGCGGAATTTTGTCTGCAAGATTCTAAGCAAACGACTACAGACTATGAATTATTTGATCTACAGTCAACGTAGACAATGCAACAATTCGAGATGGAAGAACTGCGAGAATTTATATTTGTATTTTGTTTTGAGTGAGTCGATTAGTGTCTCGCTCGTTGGCGGCCTGTCGATCCTCTCATAGAAGTCGCTATGTTCTGCTTGTTGGCATACTTTCATGCATAGCTAACAGTAACACCGCTCTCTTCTTCTGCTCATTCTTGGTCACTTCTCTCCTTACTTAATTGTAGTAATCTATCTTGTGTATATATCCACTACGTGGAGTTTACAAAATAGTTTAACTATGAAATACAATACATGTTTATGTTAATCAAGTAGTTAGCTACCATTGTCAACATCGCTTCTCATGACTAAACGTGATTGTACAAAACTGTTAGAAATCAATGATAAACTTCATTGTTACTGATTACGATGCACATTAATGTTGACAGCTGTGACCAACTGTCAATAGTCGTAGGCTAGTCTATTAATCTACTCGTAGGTTTTCTCTCTCTATCAGGGTTCAGGGTTTACTTGTACATTTTACATTTTGTATGAGTCAGTGTGATAGAGTGACAGTGCGTGTTCTTCTTCCACCTTTTTGTGGTGATTGCTTATGGTGAATGCTTGATGTTGCATATCTAATTCTTGACATGGTATCAGAGCAGCGATAGTCCTGCGTGCCTGATCAGTGGATACAGCTTGTCACAGGCTACGCAACGAAGTGAGAAAGTCCTTCACGGGAGGTGAAAGCTTGGAGAGACAAAACGGCTGGAAGAAATTCTTCTTTGGTGTATTTTGTAGGGTTGGAGCTCAGAATCATCAGTGGGGAACGAAAGCACAGTCCTAGAGGCATAAAAAAGGCTAGGACATCATCAGAAAGTGATATAGCAGAATAGTTCTCTTCTGATACTACAAGTTGTCTACATGCATAATAAATTGGGTAATCTACATCTTGGTCATCTTTTTGACTAAGCACAACACCTATTGCAAATGATGATGTGTCTACATAAACATGGAACCTTTTAGCCCAAGTTGGAGGTCTAACTTCAGTGGCTTCTACTAATGATTGTTTTAACTTATCAAAAGCTTGCTGATGTTCTTGTGACCAATGATACTCAACAGATTTTTTTAATAAGCTTGTGAAAGGAGTTATTGTTGTGGCATAATATCTACATGTCCTAGAAATCCTCTAAGCTCTCATAAATTGGCTGGTTCTAATAATTCTAAAATCATTTTTACTTTTTCAATGTCGGCTTGAATGTCGTCCTTCAAAATTTTATGTCCTAACAGGATGCCTTCTCTCATTCCAAAATAACACTTGGCCAGATGCAATTTAAGAGATGTCTCTTGACATATTCTCAATGTCTTTTCTAATGCATCTAAATGATCCTTAGTTGATGAATAGACACATAAGTCGTCCATGAAAATTTCTAAAAACTTTCGTAAATTTTTTTGAAAAATGTTTGTCATCATACGTTGGAATGTGGCAGGTGCATTAGAAAGACCAAAGGGCATTCGCGTATATGCGTACGTCCCCTAATCATTGGTAAAAGTGGTCTTGGATCTATATTTCTAAAGAAGTAATATATACTCTTCACATTCCTGGTCTGATTGGTGTTTATATAAATTCAAAATTTTACCTTTATTAATTTCTATTTATTCATAATCTGTCTTATCTACCATTCCTTCGGTCAAGCTTGCTCTGGTTCCACCCAGAACTTCCCTTGACTCGGATGTAATCGGAATTTTCTCATCTTCGTCAATCTCATAGCATTCTATGAAATTGATCCAAGATTCAGTAGGTCTCGCTAACTCCTCACCCCATATCAAAAGGTGACCCCTTATTGGATGGGCTGTGAGAATGCCTGAAAAAAATATTTGTTTGGTAGACCAATTTATAATAACATCTACCTGATATAACCATGGTCTTCTAAATAATATTGAATATGGTGGTGTATCTACTGGGTTTATGACAAAGAAATTTATAACGAACGTCTATGTCTCTATAACTACACTAATACCCTTTAGCTCATCGGTGATCTTCTAGTTGCATCAACTAATCTCAAATTCTTAATATAGGTGCTATTCTATGGTGAATGCCTAACTCGTATGTTGTTTCTTCAGTCATTATATTTACACTAGATCCGGAATCTATGGGCACACTATCTAAAATGTAGCCATTGATTACTACCTGAATCTCGGGTTGACCTTCATCACCGTAGTTAACTAGTCCTACATTGACTAGCGATAACTTCGCTTTTCTTTTCTTTTTCCTTTGCAAAAATTTCTTAATTTCTTTCTTATTATACTGATTATCCTCTAATAACTGTTTAAAAGTTATATTAGGCATTCTAGAGACAAGGTCTTCCACTATATCATATGAACGATGTCTAAGCGGCAATAGATCTCTAGATATCTTGTTACTTATAACTGGATCTGAGAATGTTACTTTTTTAACTTTTCTGGTTTCTTTGTTTAAAAGCTTTTTAGCTTCCGAACTAATATCAACATCATAATGTTTTTCGGTAGGCCTATCAAGTCCTAATTCTTTACTATTAGAAATTTCTACTGGCTGTTCTGCGACTTTCACTTTTTCTGTCGCGTTTTTCGCATTTTTCACAAATTTCGTTTTCTTGATTTTCTTTTTATCTTTAAGAGTTGAAGTATCTTTATTTATCTCTACATCTAAATGAACCATTGATGGTCTTGATCTTGTGATTCAAACTCTACTCCTATTCTTTAAACTACCATGTCAGTGTTAGTTTTAGATGGTCGAAGCTGACATGCCCTTCTCCTTTACAGTTAGCATAGAGCGGCACATATCCTATTGACCTCCTGGTTTCAGGGCAATCAGGTGAATAGTGACCTGGGGCTCCGCAATTGTAGCACAAACCCCTTACTTTGGGTGGAGGAGTGGAATCTCTTGTCCCTCCTCTACGCAAAATGGTGTACTGTTGACCAGTACATGGTTTTGATATAATGCTCTTTTGGTTAGAAGGAGTTGTAGTATAAGCTACCTCCTCATGATTATTAACCACACAGAGGAATAATGCATCTTCTAGTTAGTTAGTCTGTAAACTGGGACAATTAGAGAATGGCCTTCCTTCCCACAAGCGATACACCAAACATTGGCATTAAGCTTCGCTTTCTTCCGTTTGGCTTTAATGTCAGACATCTGGACTTTTAAATCACTCATTTATTTTTCTAATATCTCAACACTCTTTCTTAATGGATCCATCTTTTCGGATTTCTCCATTCTTTTCTTTTTATCTAAATTCCTACTCTTTGATTTTTAATAAGAAGATTCTTTTTCTGATGAAGAAGAATAAGATGAATAATCTGAAGACTCTTCCTCATCTGCTGAATCAAATTTTGATTCTGAGAAGTTTCGTAATTTTCGGCAGAGGCAATGACATCTTCCAAAGAGGTCATCAATCTATGTCGACAATAACGATCCATTTTCTTAGGCAAGCCACCCAAGAACCATTCGTTTTGCATAGGAACCGGATACTAGGCTCCTAATTTTCGTATTAAATTCTCAACTCTACAAGTATACTTTCTAAACAATTCCTTTGGCTTTTTCTCAACAAAATTAAGCCATGCCAACAATCTAGTGGAGTATCTTATCTCTCTGAACTGATTAAGGAATGCTACTTTTAAAGCGTTTCAAGTATTAACCGTTTTCGGTATTGATTGACTGTACCAAATCCTAACCTGCTTTCGCAGAAGAGCTGGCAAAATTCCAACTTTGTCCTCGTTTGTATGTTCTTTATTTGCTATAGTAATAGATTCAAACTGGGACAAATAACTGTCCGTATCTTCGGATGATGATCTCTTAAAGAAATTGTATCTGATTTTGGTAGATGTAGTTGGCGCTGGGTTCGCCATACTATCAAGTGGTGAACTAGAAGGACTAGGAGGATCAGGATCTAGACTACGCTCAAATGGTGGTTCTGATGAAGAAGATTTTGATTCTGAACTTGGTTCGGAAGTGGAATCAGACGAATCTGATTCTGATGAGTCTGTAGAACTTGGTGTTTTAACAAACCTTTTCTCAAATGAATCTACAAATGCTATAGTAGCGTTTAGAAGATTATTAAACGCTTCAGGTGTTAATCTTGCTCTAACTAACAAATTTCGCAAATTCTGAAGATACAAATCTCTAGATTTCCTATATGCTTCTAATTGTTGTGCACGCTCTAAACATTTCTGTTCAATAGTTGCTTAAGAGTGTGTTCTTGGCATGCACTACATGAAAAAGATCCGTATCCTTATTACACTTAAAAAAATTTCAAAAGATGAAACTCATCTCTCCGACAACGGTGCCAAATGATGTGGTGGCCTGCCTAATCATTATAGATTTCCACAAAATCAATGAATTAAGTAGCATAAAAGGTTTGATTGTTCCCCAAGAGAGAATAATCTCTTCTTTTGTATGATAAGTGTATGTAAGAAAGTGAATGGAATGTAATGTGTAATATTCACAATGAATACTACAACGACATATCTAGTTATCCAAAGATATTTGGGTAAATTGGCATAATATTGTGATGCTAGCCGAGGAGACCAAACTATCTAACCATAGTCTTTGACACAAAATCCTTGGTCACATCAACTCAAAGTCCATGGAGGTCATGTGCAAGGAGGAGCTTGCCTTAGGACTTCCAAGATCCTTGAAAAAAGAGGAGAAGGTATGTGAAGCATGTGCTCTCTCATAAGCACATAAAAAGCCCTTCTCAAGTTCAATCACAAAGACAACTCATCAGCTTGAGTTGATCCACTTGGATGTACACTTTGCAAGTACAATGCCCAATGGAGGTGCCACCATGTTTGTTACATTCATAGATGATTACTCAAGGAAACACATTATTTGAGCCTCCCAATTACACCGTCAATTTTGGTTGTAATTGCTATTTTGTATTGTGCTTCAGTGTAATATAGCAGTAGCTTACTTTTATCTGTGTACAACGTAGATGAATCCTTGTTGTGATTGAATGAACTTTCATTGCTGTTTGATCGCGCTTGTTTATTCACTCTGATCAGAACACGGACGTCTACGACTCCTCAGTTTTTGATCAGACGATGGCTGTCTTTGACGCCTGAGGAACTCGCATTACCATACTGCTGTTCCATTTATTTCAGAACTATACTTCATGTTGAATCTGATTTCAGAGGTACCACATACAAACCATCTCTAATCTCTTCGATAAACTGTACTCTGGTTTTAGAGTATGAATTAATTTTTAAGATCCTGTTGGGCAATCAGAACACATAAAGTTGTGATTATCTCGAGCATAAGCTGTCTATTAGATTGTTTTTGGCACCTAGCAGCTGATTAGAACAGGAGAGCTGTACTGCAATATTTCTGTTCTCTTCTCTGTTCTTGTTCTGTCTACCTCCCTTGCCCCATTAGATTGGTATCAAAGCGTAGCTCAAATAAACCAAGAGTTAAGTTTGTTCTATTTGTATATTGTTATCATGTCTCATATAGGTAGCTCTTCATCTTCATTACTCAGTGAAGCTAGAGTCATTGACAAGTTCAATGGTTCTAGCTTCTACATTTGGAAGTTAAAACTTATAATGATGTTGATAGATAGAGCTATTTGGGATGTAGTCGAAGGTGTAGACCTGAAACCAAAAGATGGTGATCAAGCAAAGGCCTGGAGGATCAAAGATCAGAAGGCCCTAGCATGTATCACACTCAATCTGGCCGACTCCCAAATATCTCACGTTACCACGTGCAAAACCTCTAAGGAAGCACTGGACTTGTTATCAAGTCTTTATGAGACTCACGATGTAACCACGAGATTACATCTTAGGAGAAAGTTCTGTACTCTTAGCATGTCTGATTCTACTGCCATCACTTCTCACATCAACAACTTCAAGTCCCTGTTAGATCAGTTATCAGCTGTAGGATGTTCTATTCAAGATGATGATGCCGTTATGACCTTGTTTTATTCTCTTCCAAAGTCCTATGAGCACTTTGTGGTGATGATCTCCACACAACCTGACCTCACTCTTCAAAAGGTGATCGGTCATCTTCTTCAAGAAGAAATACGGAGAAAGACTAGTAGCCTGTCCATCAAAGACAAATCCATGGCTCTATACAGCAAGAAGAAAGACTATTCCAAGGGCAAGATTAAGTGCAGCCAACATCAGAAGCCTCACACTCAAGGTGAGCATGGTGGATCATGCAAGAAGCTTTTCTGCAGATATTGCAAAAGAGCTAATCATGACATCAAGGAGTGTCACATCAGGATCTACAACGAGGCAAAGAAGCATCAACAGCAGCAGCAGCCAGACTCCTCCAATACGGTGGAATTCAAGGAGTCAGATACACACTTGTTAATGGCTTACAGCAACAACGAAGACTGTGATAGCTGGTACCTGGACAACGGCGCTACCCAGCACAGGACCTCTCGCAAGGAATGGTTTACGGAGTACACAACTTACAACAGAGACCAATTTATCTACCTCAGAGATTCTAGCACCATATGCGTGGAAGGCAAAGGAGCAGTAAAGATCAGCTTCAACAACGATCTATCCATTTGTGTTCCTAATGTTCTTCATGTTCCTCAGTTGTCAAGGAATCTGTTATCAGTCTCTAAGATAACTGATGAGGGCTACACTGTTGCTTTTTCATCTGAGCAGTTTACAATACTCGAGGAAGATACTACTTTGACTACATGCACTAGAGTTGAAAATCTTTACATACTCTCTAATTCAGTTGCATTAGCTAGTATCTCTAATGAAAATGTAAACGATACTGCTGTTCTGTGGCATAGTCGATTTGGACACGTGAATACAAGATCACTTTCTTATATGTGTTGTAGTAATTTAGTTGATGGTTTGAATTTCCCGTCTTCATTAGATAGGAAATCTTTCTTTTGTGAATCATGCATCTATGGGAAGCACTCTAGATGCAAGTTTCCAAAATCACATTCCATCAAAACAAAGCATGTATTGGATCTTGTACATAGCGATCTCTGTGGTCCAATGCCAACTGGTCTACAGTCATGTTCATTAAACACAAATATGAAGCCTTTGAATACTTCAAGAGATTCAAGGCCATGGCTGAGACACAAACGTCTAGGAAAGTGAAGGCACTCCGAACTGATGGTGGCGACAAATACATCTCCAACGAGATGTCCGACTACATGACTGAATATGGTATTAGAAGACAGTTCACCACTTCCTACTCACCTCAACAGAACAGGATTGTAGAAAGGAAGAATTGAACTCTTCTCAACTCATCCATATCCATGCTACATCAAGCACACCTACCTGCAAAGTTATGGGCATAAGCTACTACCACAACCTGTTACGTGCAGAACAGATCCAACACCAAAGCCGTCAACAACAAGACTCCTCATGAAGTTTGGCGTGGACAAATAAATGTATTTTCATTGGCTATCCCGATGAACATAAAGCTTATAAAATTTATGATTCATCCACCAATGTAGTATTTGTCTCTAGGGATGTAATGTCTCAAGAACATACATCTTATGATTTTAAACAACCATCGATAAATGATGCTATGTCATTTCATCCTATTTTACGTAGCATGGATTCTTCCAACGTTGATGTTCCTTCTACAGAACCTATAGCTACAGCTACAAAAGTCGAGAAGCCAACAATACCTGTCATCAGACCAGACCAACAATACCTGTCATCAGACCATTTGTCTCTAGGGATGTAATGTTTCAAGAACATACATCCTATGATTTTAAACAACCATCGATAAATGATGCTATGTCATTTCATCCTATTTTACGTAGCATGGATTCTTCCAACGTTGATGTTCCTTCTACAGAACCTGCAGCTACAGCTATAGAAGCCGAGAGGCCAACAATACTTGTCATCAGACTAGACCAAGCTACCTAGAACAGATCTGAAGAAATTCAAGAAGAAGCATCATCAAATCCTGGTCAACCCAACGTCCGCAGATCCTCACGGACTCAGACAATTCCTGAGAGGTATGAACCTCAATCATTCTGGACCTCATCAAAAGAACCAGAGAGCCTAGCCGAAGCAATTAACTCCAAGGATGCTGTGAAGTGGCAAGAAGCTATGGAAAGCAAGTATAACTCACTTTTGACGAATCAGGGACGTTGGTAGACTTTTCCACTCACAAGAGAGTTATCGACAACAAGTGGATCTTCAAGAAGAAGATCAACTCTAATGGTTCCATTGCAAAATGAAAAGCATGGCTGGTGGCTAAAAGATTCACTCAAGATTAAGGAGTGGATTATCAAGAAATTTTCAGTCCTGTCGTGAAGATGCAGTCAATCAAGACTCTGATTGCATTAGCAGCCGCGGAAGATCTCGAAATGCACCAAATGGATGTCAAGACAACATTTCTCAACGACAATGTCGAAGAGGAGTTGTATACCTTCCAACCGGAAGGATTCGAAGTCAAAGGCCAAGAGCACAAAGTGTGCAAGTTGCACAAAGCAATCTACGGTCTGAAACATGTCACAAGAGCATGGTTCGATAGAATCAACTCTTATCTCATTCAATTAGGACTTGGAAACAATTCAGTTGACTGTAGTGTTTATTCAAAGCATATAGGCACCAATCCAGTTCACATAGCTCTTTACGTAGATGATGCAATTATTTTGTCTAACGACACTTCTCTACTGCACACTACTAAGAGTGATCTGTCAAAGGAATTTGACATGACTGATTTAGGAGCTGTCCATTCTTTGCTAAGAATTCACATTACTAGAAATAGACTTTAGAAGAAGATATATCTTAGCCAGCAGGCATATCTTAAGGGCATTTTAGAAAAGTTTCATATGTCCGATTGAAGTCAATTCATGTCTAATTCTAGGATCTCTTATTGGAAAGTATTAAAGAGAGTGATGAGATATATTCAGGAAAGTTTAGACCACATTTTATGTTATGATGGAAATGCCAATCGCCAGATGAAATCTGAAAGATGGAAAGGCTTTCGCGCTGATCATCCTCAACATTTCGGATACTCAAATCGACCATGTATTCAAAGTCCAAACATCCAAAGAAGTCTGGGACATCTTGAGCACACTATACGAAGTGCAAGATATAGCTTCCAAGCTACATCTCAGGAAAAAATTTTACTCCCTCAAGATGGCGAATGGTGATTCCTTGTAGAATCACATCAACCAATTCAAGAACCTGCTTTAGCAAATGGCCGCTGTCGGATCTGTCATAGATGATCAAGACGTAGTGATGCAACTGCTTATAAGTTTGCCAAGCTCATACGACAGCTGGGTGATGATCATCACGACACATCTAGAGTTGACTCTTTCGAGAGTCATTACAATGTTGTTGCAGGAAGACACGCGGAGGAATGAAGTCTCAAGTTCCTCAGCTGATTCTCACGTCTTGTACACCAACAAGAGCACGACTAAGCAAAAGAAGAAGAAAGATCCGAAACAATCAAAGCAAGACCAGAAACTAGCACAACACAAAGAACAGTCGAATTTGTAGACAAAGAAGAAGCTGTTCTGTAGATACTGCAAACGAAACAACCACGAAATTCAAGACTGTCGGATACTACAAGCTAAGAAGCGTGTTATTCCTTATTGTATACAGTGTAACCTTGTGTTGGAAGACCGTCTTTTGTTCAAGATAAAAAAGAAGAGGATAATTTTGATTTTGAAGGTAGTCTATTATGTCCGGATATAATGAATCTTCGGTAGATAATAACATAATATTCTCGTCAGGAAATTTATCACTTAAATTCTCAGTAATGGATCATGTGTTTAAGCGTGTTGGGGTTATTCCCGACATATTGTGAATAAATAATATTGGTCAATAAAACGTGTTGCAAGGGCATGGCCTCCTGCGCATATAAGCCCATGGCCCAATGAGCATGCAAATTGAGTTGTAAATAAAATAATAGACTTGGGCCCCTTTGTAATTAAAATAAAACTTGAGGCCCAAAGTCAATTTTAAACTTAGAGTTTACCTTTAGAGTTGGGTCCAATTTTGGACTCACATGAATCTTGTGAATTTCAATGTACTTTTTGTGATGATGAAGCATCCTATGAGGACATCACACTTATAAAAAGCTTATAGGCTCCTTGATTTATTTGAATATAACTAGACCTGATCTTAGTTATAGTGTACGATAGTTAAACCAATGTATACAAAGTCCACTTGTTTCTCAATGGAAAATGACCAAAAGAGTTCATCTTGGCCACTAGAGATTTTGGCATAGCTTATCAAGGGACTAACATTGGCTTAAGAGCTTTCTCGGATTCAGATTTTATAGGTGACAAAGTGGATAGAAAATCCATTAGTTCATTTGCAACATTTTTTTGTGATGGAGTGGTGTCTTGGCTTTCCAAAAAACAAGATACTATTTAACTTTCTTCAACTAAATATGAGTATAAGGTCTTGACTTCTACAAAAAAAGAGTATTGTGGCTCAAGAGGCTATTGGTGGAGCTTCATGTCATGGAGGCCGAGGAGGTACCATCGATCTTTTGTAACCAATTAGCCCAACAACTTGCAACAAATCCCACATTCCATGCTAGGAGCAAGCATATTAAGATTGCTCATCACTTTGTGAGGGAGAAGGTGCAAGCAAAAGAAATCAAACTTCAACATGTGCCATCTTCATAATGCAACTGATATTCTTAACTAAATCTTTGTAAAAAGATTCATTTATTAAGTTAATATTAGCTCTTGGAGTTGTAGATAGATGTACCATAGTTTTATCAAACTAATTTTGAGTGTAAAAATTGACAAATATTAGCTTGATAAGCATATAGCTTATTGTACATATTGTAATTCACATGTGTGAGAGCATGTTCCCATGTGTGAAGAATAGATCCAGGTTAAGACCCCAATCATGAGAGTTAGATAGCAATTTTGGTCAAGATTCCTAAAATCTAGAACCTACCTCCACAAATCTAGGAAAGTTGGTCTTGATCTAACTACCATAGATCGTATACCTAATGGTTAGGTAAAATAGACATGAGTAGGTAAACCTTAATCTCGAGTTTTCTCTCTATTTGTGTTGTGATTTTTTGATGTGGATGCAATCCAAACTTAGTGTAATTAATTCTTTGATATCAAGAGGTAAACCTTAATCTCGAGTTTTCTCTCTATTTGTGTTGTGATTTTTTGATGTGGATGCAATCCAAACTTAGTGTAATCAATTCTTTGATATCAGGCCGTACTACAAACTATACTTCACATGTGTGGTATTTTCTGATTTTTTTTTCTTGTTCTGAGGACAGAACCAATTCAGGGAGAAAAGCATTAGAGGAGTTCTAAATCCAAAAAAGACCCCTTGTAAAGATTCTTTTTATATTTTTTCTCAATTTTTTCTTACACATGGACCAATCAAAACACTCAAATTTGAAATCTACGTAACGTAACTTTTTGAGTCCACATTTTGATTCTACACTAAAAATGGCATAACTTTTTAGTGGTAAGTTTGAATTTAGCGGAGTTTGGTGCAGTGGAAAGCGCTCAACAAGGGCTTTCCAATGATATGTTAGATGAATACTTCTGAGCTATGATTAAAAATTTATGGCAAGTCAAATGTACTAGTGCTATAATATTTTAATAATATAAACTACATCTTGCATGAATTTTTGAAGGGTCTTTTTGGAGCTCAAAACTCCTCTAATGAATGTTGTGTCCATGTCCTATATAAAATAAGATTCAATATAATTCTAGACTTGGATACACGATACTCTTGTACTTGAGTTTATTGGTTATGCCTCGTTATTCTGAACTAGGCCAAAAATATAATTAATAATCTTGTGAGGACAGTCACACATATTGTGATGTGTGTGTGAAAAGTACAGTACTAAGGACCATAAATGGATCTTTGAATGATCCACAAGGTGATTGTATGCTTGTCAAACAATCTATCAAAAACTAGCCATCAGAAAACAAGATCTAGTTTAGCAGCTTGATAGGAAACAAATAGAGACAATCAAAGCATTGATCAATTAGTATAATCCAACTCCACACGTGTGGAAATAAGGCTGTAGTATGGCTTGTAGACAGTGTTTTACAAAGTGTCAAATCTGGGTTTCATTGGAAATCAAGAGTAATCACCATACAATGAGAGGAAACTCGAGTTTCTCCTTGAGGCTCCAAAAAGTTTCTATCTTCTCACTATGGATAATGGGAATACATAGTAAAACACACTTCCTTTGCTAAGTTAGGTGAAAATCCAACATGTAATAAGGAAGTAGACTCCACTTTCTTGCCCTAATGTGAAAATCCTAGCCTAGATCCAAGAGTCATGCTTGGTAGGTGCATGGTAGGTACAAATCTCATCATAAATCATGGTCTAGATCCTACAAAGTAGGAATCACTACCAAATGGACACAACCACTCCTCTTGACTCGTGGTAACCTACTTTAGGTGTGTATGTACAGGCCATTCAAGTAACCAACAAACAATGTTGACAAAATGTACAATATTCTACATGGCTAGATTTGCCAATGTAGGCAATTTTCCACAGTGTGGAGCTATTTCATGGGTTAGGATGGCTATTGGCATGGTTTAGAAGCTTGGAAATTATGCAAGTGAGCACTTCAACTAGGAAAAAGAGAGAAAAAGAGAGTAATAAGCAAGGAATTTTACTTTGGATGAGGCTGATGAGACTTCACTTATGATGTCTTCAAGTTGTGTATGTCTTTAAATGTATATCTGGATCCATTGTGCATATATAGTAGTGCTAGTATTTATAGGACCAGTCACAAGGAGTTCGTTTTTTCCCTATCTTACTTTGATTGTTGTGTCCATGTCCAGTTCAAAGGATTCGAAATAATCCTTGACGTGGACATTCGATACTCCATTGTACGAGTTTACTAATTGTGCCTTGCCATTTTAGACTAGGCCAAAAAATGTACTAAATAGTTTTGTGGGAGCTCAAGCATATCCATTAGGACATGTGAAGTTTGTGCATAGTATTTGACAACTTTTTATACACGTAAAGGAGATAAAAAACGGCACTTTTTTTATAGTATCTCCTCTTTTTTTTCTTGGTGGTGAAATTGACCTCCAAGTAAGTGGCTTATTTGATTCTTGGTTGTTTTTAGCCTAATGATCAGTATTATGGACTTTCTCCATAGACATAACTACAATCGTTCAATTTGCTTTTGAGTTGATGAAGGTCCATAATTATCACCATCCAAAGTAGAATTCTTTTCATCAACATAAAAAATGTTAGATCCATCCACACTACCATCAATCATGCTTGAAGATACTTTTGGAATGTTCCCCTTATCAAAGATGACATGTCTACCAGCAATCACTTTGTTAGTAGAAGGAATGTAAACCTTGTAGGCTTTACTCACCTCACTATATCCAACAAAAATACCTCTTTTTGAAGATGGATCCTCCTTGGTCCTATCATCAAGAGTAATGTTGACATAGCATGTGCATCCAAAGGATCTTAGAAAGTTGACACTCGGCCTCCTCTTGAATAGCATCTCAAAAGGTGTCCTTCCATCCAAAATAGCACTCGGCCACCTATTGCACAAGAAATTGGCACACAACAAAGCTTGATCCCAAAATGATTTTTCAAGATTAGCACTTAACCTCATAGCTTTAGCACTTTCACGTAAAGTCCTATTCTTCCTTTCAGCCACTCCATTTTGCTGTGGGGTCCTTGATGTTGTATACTCCCTCTTGATCATGACAAAATTTTCAGAATTCACACGTGTGGGGAATGTCCACAAGAGTGACTGATCTTAATTAAGCTTTGTGATGGCACTATAACCTGATTCTAGATTGATCAACAACATCTAGTTCAGAAGAAATGGCTAATCCACAATCTAGCATGCTAATCAATAGAATATAATAGCAATGATCAAAGAATGAAAAAATACAAAATTTCAATGTATGAGCATTAGCCTCAACACGAGTTAGAGAGAGAGAGAGAGAGAGCTAGAGAGATAACAAGCCATATTTGTTTAGATCCAAAATAACATGAGATAGCTACAAAATTTTGGTTCTTCATCGTAGATTGTGTGGAGAGCTACACATATTTATGGAGATTGAGGTAGCTCAAGGTAAAACCATATCTATCCATTCCAAAATGACATCTAGAGTCTATGTGACATTTGTCACTTGTCATGCATGAAATTCTACCACCTTTTTACAAGTGTACTAGTTCTAACTAGAAATGTCCAAATCATCATGCATGTGTCCAATAAACTTTGTGCATGCCTTGCATATCACTATGGATCACTTACAATTAATGCATGTGAGTTGCCACGAGTTTCTACAAGCATAATCATGCTAATTCTATGTCTACAAACTATATGCAAGTTGCATTTATCAAACTAGACAATACATAACCATGTAGCTCGAGTTCTATGTAGGCCAAACTTGACATTTTGCATTAATGAGCTACATACTTGCATGTTACAACATTTGTAGCAAGCCAAGAAATCAATATGGACTGTTTTTCAATTTTAACACTCCTCCTAAAAATGATCTATATTGACTTGAACATGGATCTTGGTATAACTCCAAGGTTGGCTCTATGCTTGTTGAAGGAACTTTTGCTCAAAGGTTTGGTGAGCATATCTGCAATTGAAGATGATGTGTCGATGTGTTCCAATTTGATTTCACCTCCAATGAGCTTCTCTCTCACGAAGTGATGTGCAACTTTGATATGTTTGCTCCTTGCATGGAATATTGGGTAGTTGGCAAGGGCTTGAGCTGAAATGTTGTCACACATAATCATAGGTATATTTTCTTCCATGATTATCTTTAGCTCCACTAGTAACCTCTTGATCCAAAGCACTTCCTTTGTTGTTGTAGTGAGCGACTTGTACTCAGCTTCACATGATGAGAGTGATACAATATCTTGCTTTTTGGAAAGCCAAGATATCAAGTTTCCTCCAAGATATATGACATAAGCACTTGTAGATTTCCGATATGCTCTTTCACTTGCAAAATCCGAGTCAGAATAACCAATAATAGGAAGATCTTCACTTTTATATAATAAACCAAAATCAAAAGTTGAAGATATATATCTAAGCACTCTCTTGGCCTTTTTCCAATGATAAATTGAAGGATTTTACATAGCCTGGCTCAACTTATGAACACTAAAGCTTATGTCAAGTCTAGTTATTGTGAGCCAAATTAAGAAGCCTATAAGACTTCTAAAAAGTGTGATGTCCTCGAATGATCTTTCATCACCTTTGTTAGAGTTCTTTACATTTTGCTCCATAGGTGTTTCTATACTCTTACAATTCAATATATTGAACCTTTTTAACATTTAAAGAGCATACTTAGATTAACATATGAAAACTTTATCTTTAAGAAAGTCAATCTCTAATCCTAGAATATAGTGTATTTTTCCAAGATCTTGCATCTTGGACTCTTTTCCAAGTGCAATCTTGGTTTCCTCAACTAACTTGATACAACTTCCTGTCAGAATGATATCATCAACATAAATAAGAAGGATGACAATATCTTTATCAAAAAACTTGACATATAAGGAAGGATCATAGCTACTAAGATTAAATCCTAGTGACTCAAGAAAGGTGTCAAGTCGAGAATATCATGAACTTGGGGCTTGCTTTAATCCATATAAACTTTTGAAGAGCAAGCAAACTTTTCCCTCATCATGGATGAACCCAATAGGTTGATTCATATAGATCTCTTCTTCTAGATAGCCATTTAGAAATGCATTAGAAACATCTAGTTGAAGAATTTGTCAATTGAAAAAACAAGCAAGAGAAATTATGATTCTAATTGACACCATCTTTGCAACTGGGGCAAAGGTCTCCTCATAATCAAGTCCATATACTTGAGCAAAGCCTTTAGCACAAAGCCTAGTCTTTTACTTGTTGATTGTGCCATCTTGATTATACTTGACTCAAAAAACCCATTTGCAACCAATGGTATGCTTGTTGGATGGAAGATCCACAAGTTCCCATGTATTATTGGCCATCAAAGCATCATATTCTTCCTTCATGGCAAGGTACCATTCCTTTGAGTTGATAGCATCATATACATCCTTCAGCTCCTCATGAGAAATAAAATAGGCACAATTAGTGGAGTTGATTTCCACTTGCTTCCCTCTATCTTCATAGGTAGGCCTTCTAGGCTCGGATCTTTCTCTTTGAGATCTTCCTCAAATCTCGGCCTCATCTGTCCATGATGATCTTCAAGGGTGATGATTGGAGTATCTTTATGAGAATCTTTGAACTCGGCCTTCTCAAGAATGTATTTTTGATCTTCATGGAATTTCACATCTCTACTCTCAATTGTAGTTGAGGTAGAGGGAACATAGATCCCGTAAGCTTTCTTGTTGGATGCATATCCAACCATGATCCCTTTAACAGAATTAGAATCATCTCTTTTCCTTGTTTCCAAGGGCATATTAACAAATCAAGTACAACCAAAAACTCTAAGGTGATCTACCTTAGGTTTTTTCTGAAACAAGACTTCAAAAGGTGATTTTTCAGCAAGAGCATTGTGAGGTAATCTATTGCACAAATAGTTTGCACAATTTATAGCTTCACCCCAATATTCAATAGGCAAAGAAGCTGCTACTCGAATTGCTTTAGCACATTCACATAAAAATTTGTTTTTCCTCTCAGCTACTCCATTTTGAGATGGAGAATAGGCACAAGAAAATTCTCTTTTTATTCTTTCACCTTCACAATAATTATGAAACTTGTTGGGGATATATTTACCTCCTCCATCACATCTTAAAGCTTTAAATTTGCAAGAAAACTGTTTTTCTACATAAGCTTTGAAGATAAGGAAGTGATCAAAAACCATAGCCTTTGAAGAAAGTAGATACAACCAAGTGTATCTAGTAAAGTCATCAATAAATGTGACAAAACATGTTGCACCACCAATACTTTTAGAAGAGAAAAAATGTACTTCTGCATGTATGAGTTCCAATGGATAAGTAGTCTTTATAAAAGACTTCTGATATGGCTTTCTGTGTGACTTTGCAATGGCACAAGCCTCACAAGACTTGAAATCTTTAGAAAGAGATTTTGGAAGACCAATAGCCTTCTCCTTCTTAACCATAGAAGACATAGATGTAAAGTTAGGATGTCCCAACCTTCTATGCCACAGCTCCTCCTTAGATAACAAAACAACTTCACAAAGGTTTGCATTCTCATAAGAATTCAACTTAAAAATTCCACCACATCTAGTTCCATCAGCAAGGATCTCATCTTTTTTCTTGATAAAACAAGTATTGGAGTTGAAATTTACATCACAACCATTATCAAGCAACTTTTCCACACTAATTAAGTTCTTTGTAAGTTTTGGAATGAAAAGAATGTGAAAGATTCAACTAGTTTCATCACATTTTGCAATATTTTCATAATTGGCATATTGAGGCCAAAACTTGTTTTAGACTTAGAGGTTGACTTTTCAAAGTTCATTAGTCTAAATTTCATTTGAATAGACACTTTTTTGAAAGTGTGGGAAAAATAGAATGCGAGTTTGAGTAGATTCAATTTGAATAAGTTGGGTACATTGAATCTAGACCCAAAATTGGTAGGGTTAGCATTTTGGTGAGAAAGCCAAGTGGCCAAATAGGGTTTGGACCTGCTATAAAAGGATCTAACTCGTGGAGAGAGTCATCTTTTCTCTTCTCTATCTCATTTCATGCTTATACATGGTTCTCTTGGGTTCTACTATCCATTGGTGCACTATCTTGGTGATTGCTTGCAATTCTATGTGTAGAATGATCTATATTTGTTATTTTTGGATCCATGCATGTGAAATACAGTAGCTTGCTGGTTTTGTACGGACAGCAATAGTACATAATCATTTCATTCAAGTTTGATCAAGTTTTATTAGTGTTTGCATCTCAAATTGTGTGTAGATGCTGATTTTTCTACATTGGTGAAATTGGTAGTGTATTTATCTTTCTAACCAAAGATCATTCAAGTAGATTGGATCTTAAGGATCTGAAATCTTTCACATGGTATCAGAGCTTGTGTTTCAGGTTATGAAGGAGAAAATCAGATCTATCAATGATTTGGTGAAGATATCAAGTCTAGGGCATGCTAGAGAGGATTCTACACCAAAATCGGATTTTTGGCTTTTGTAGATTGGATCTTTTGTAGATCAAAATACTAAATAGGTCAATATACTTGTTCAATTCCGTTTTTTGAATTCACATGCTGGATTTGGCCAATTTTTGGATCATTGGTTCAGTCTAAGTGGTGGCTTATAGATTGCATATCAAATTCTCAGCATTTGCATGTAGATTTGGAATAGTCAATTTTTTGTGATTTTGTCAAAACTCTAATTTTGATTGGATCTCTAGATAGTGAGGTTGCTGGACTTCATTTGAGTGTGTTTCAATCTTAAGAAGTGGCAAAAGTCATTATATTGAGGATAGATCATAGGTTGATCAAGATTCCATGATTCTATGTGTTGATTTGCTTGGATAAGTGCTAGAAGAGAATTTGTGAGATAATTTCAAATCTTGGTGATTTCTTTTGAAAGCATTTATTGTTGTTCAAAGGAGTGCTTTGTGCATTGAAACAGGTTGAAAGAGAAGATCAGGTCATTACTACATGGCAACCTCAATTGGAGTCATGTTGGAAGCCAATGATAGGCTTACCTCAAGTAACTATTCATTATGGAAAGTGAGGATGGAGTCACTTCTTGAGATGAATGATGTTTTGGATATTGTTGTAGGTTTGGAGGAGAGACCAGCAACACAACAAGATCAATTGAGGTATGACAAGAGGGCCAAGAAGGCTCTACACATGATAAAGATGAATGTTACCAATGAACTTCTCAAGGAAGTTGGTAAGTGTGAAGAATTGAAAAAGATTATCTATGTTAGATATAGGGGTCTTATGTTTTTTACATCAAGCATCTAGGTGTAGGATGTTGATAGGAATAAATTTGGCATAGATGGCAAATTATGCATTTCCACTTGTAATGCCACTATTGAGCCAAAATAGAGTAAGAGGCTAAACACTTGCTAATTAGAGTGTAGACAAGTGTAAAGTTTTTGTTTGATGAATTCCAAGAGGTCCAATAGGATATAGAGGTGGAACCTTGTGAGGTCCAATAGGAAATTGAGGTGTGCTCGAATATAGTCCAATAGAATTAAGAGGTGCATAGATCAATGATCCAATAGGATCAAGAGGTGACAAAATGTGGTCCAATCATAGTTAAGCATAGTGGTAGCTCGTGGACCTACTAGTATCATTGTACCCCTCATTTTGAAATCAATTGATTTGGTGATTTCATGGATTTTGTGAGTTATTGGATTTCTAGCTTTCTCTCTCTACCCGAGAGCTCTTGATGTATTTTCTCTCTCTACTCGAGGAGAGCAGCTTGTTTTTACTTAGATTATTTTTTGAATACTTCCCACATGTGTGAGTGAGAGTTGGAAGTGATTGAATGCATGTAGTAGTGTGTTTTTGCCATAGGATTCAAGATTGATCTTGAATCTCAATCTAGTCTTGATCTTGGTGCATCTACACACCTTAGGAGATCACAAGTACATGTAGTGGACAGTCCACACGTGTGAAAATCAACATAGTATCAGAGCCTACCTAAGGTTACCATGCATTTTGATCCATCTAAGTGAAAAATTTTCATCAATCTTGAGCTAGAAGTTGTCAAGGCCCATTTTCCTAGCTATCTTGTTCAATCTTGGATCAAAAGAGATCAAAAGGACATTGATTGGGTCTGACCTGGTATTGTACGGAATCAGGTGCTCAGACACGTGTGAGGAACATCCAATTTCAGTTTGGAAGTTCTCTCTCATGTTTGATCCATTTATCTTGCTTGATAGCTTGTTTTGAAGCTATTTTTGTCTAGTTTCTGTTGCAATCAGTTTCATTCCATTTGGTTGAGCCAATCAAAAGTTATAACTTTTGAAGAGGGTTAGGTAGGGCACCTAGACCTGGGTGGACACATTTGGTTTGGTCAAGAGATTGCTTGGTTGATCCAAAATCACAGTTGTATGCTTGCCAATCTCATCTATATGTGATCTAGGCACTATTTTGAGATCTTAGCCATTTTGTTTCATGCAATATCATTGTATTTGAGTCAAATTTGATTTCTTAGTGTATTTCACACGTGCTAAGAGTGTTGGATTCTAACTTTGCCTATACTCCATCATTTGATGTGAAATAGATCTTGTTTTAGAGAGATTTGTGTAGCTAGTGAGAATCAATTCACAAATTGTTATAAGATCTTTCATAGGAGGAGATAGTACTCAATTATTGGATCCTATTGAAAGTGTGTAACAACATTTATTGTTCATCATTTGAGTTTTCTTCACTTCAAATGTCTTCAATGGGTTCATCCTTGTTGGAACCAAGTGAAAGATTGACCACTTCAAATTATTCAATTTGGAAAATGAGGATGGAGTCCATCTTGATCCTTCAAGACGTGATGGACATAGTTCTTGGCCTTGAAGAAGAACCACAAGTTCTTCAAGAGGTTCAAAAATACAAAAAGAGAGCTAGGATAGCTCTCCACTACATTAAGATGAATGTCTCTAATGAGATATTGAGGGAGATAGGTACTTGTACAACAGCCAAAGAAGCTTGGGATTGTCTCAAGACTATCTATGAGGCTAAGAATACCTCTAGGCTTCTCACTCTTAGGAATCAAATCTTTCAAAGTAGCCAAAAGAGTGATGAGAGTGCATTTAGTTATGTTTTGAGAGTAAAAGATATTCATAGAGAGCTTGCTTGTATTGGTGATTCCATCAATCAAAATGAGCTAGTTCAAGTCATTCTCAATGGCTTGATAAGTTAATTTGATAATCTTGTCCAATCCTATGCCATTAAGGAGGAGCTACCAAGTTTGGAGGCTCTCCAAAGTGTGCTAATTTCAGAAGAATCAAGACAAGAGTATAAGCTCTTGAGGATGGACAAGCTTTCTCTCACTCATAATGATGGCAAAGCTCTCTTTGCCAAGGATAAGCACAAAGAGAGGAGCAAGAACCAACATCAACAATCCTCAAGCAAGGACAAAGTCAAATCCAAAAACAAAGATGAGGAGGAAGATGATTCCTCTAATGCTTCATCATCCAAGCTCAAGAAGAAGAAGAAGATCAAGTGCTTTTATTGTGGCAAGAAAGGTCATTATGTCACCAATTGCTTCAAAAAGAAGAATCAACTCAAGCAAGCCAATATTATCAATGAGAAGGAAGACACTATTGCAAGTGATGGAGAGGGATCTCTTATGGTCTCTAGTTTCTCATCTACTCCTTTCAAGAAGGACGGCCTATGGTATATTGATAGTGGAGCCTCTTCACATATGTGTAGCTCCAAGGACTCTTTCTCTTCTATTGCACCTTATGATGGAGTGAAGAAATCAATATACACTGCAGATAATTTTGAATGTCCTATTGAAGGCATAGGGAACATTCCCTTGAAGCTTGCATCCTCTAAAGTTCTTTCTCTCTCTAGAGTTCTTTATGTACCTAAGCTTACCAAGAATCTTATTAGTGTTGGCCAATTGCTTGATAATGGCCTTGATGTAAAATTCAATGTTGATACTTGTACTATCAAGAAGAATGATGAGATACTTGCATTAGGATCTAGATTTGGTGGCATCTATAAACTAGATCCAAATGAGTATGTGAATGTTTGTAATGTTGCTCTTGTGAACAAGCTCTCTATGGAAGAATTATGGCATAGGAGGTTGGGACATCCCAACTACAAATCCATGCTCTCTATGATCAAAGAATCCAAAGCTATTGGCTTGCCAAAGTCATTCTCCAAGAAGATCAAGCCTTGTGAGGCTTGTGCTATTGCTAAATCTCACAAAAAGCCATTTACAAGATCTTCTATCAAAAGCAAGCATCCTTTGGAGTTAATCCACTCGGATGTGCATTTCTCATCAACTACAAGCAAGGGAGGAGCCACTTGTTTTGTTACTTTCATTGATGATTACACAAGATTCACTTGGATATATCTTCTTGCTTCAAAATCTATGGTGTTTGATCATTTCCTTATTTTCAAAGCTTATGTAGAGAAGCAATTCTCATTCAAGATTAAAGCTCTTAGAAGTTATGGAGGTGGTGAATATATCTCCAATAAATTTCAAGATTTTTGTGAGCTTGAAGGCATTAAAAGAGAGTTTTCTTGTGCCTACTCTCCATCTCAAAATGGAGTGGCCGGAGAAAGAATAGATCTCTATGTGAATGTGCAAAATCTATGAGAATTGAGGCATCTTTGCCCAAAGATTTTTGGGGAGAAGCCATTAATTGTGCAAATTATCTTTGCAATAGGCTCCCACATATAGCTCTTGGAGGAAAGTCACCATATGAAATCTTATTTTTGAAGAAGCCTAAGGTTGATCACCTTAGAGTTTTTGGATGCTTATGCTTTGTCCATATTCCCTTGGAAACAAGGAAGAAGGAAGATCCTAGTGCATGCAAAGGGATCATGGTTGGATACTCATCCACCAAGAAGGCCTATAGAGTCTTTATACTCTCTACTTCTCAAGTTATTGAAAGTAGAGATGTTGTCTTTCATGAAGATCAACACTCATCATTTGAAGAGGCCGAGATCAAGAAATCTATGGATGCATCATCAATTATTGATTTTGAAGACAATCATGATGTGATGGGGTCGAGATTTGAAGAAGACTCTCCTCGGATTTTTTCACCAAGAAGATCCATGAGAGATAGATCCGAGCCTAAGAGGCTCTCATATGTTGACAAAGGCAAACAAGTGGATCTTGATTCCACTAATTATGTTTTTTATGTCTCTCATGAAAAGCCAAAGAATGTACAAGAGGCACTCAATACCAAGGAGTGGTATGATGCCATGAAGCAAGAGTATGATGCATTGATCACCAACAATACTTGGGAGCTTGTGGATCCTCCTTCCAACAAGCATGTGATTGGTTGCAAGTGGGTATTTCGGATCAAGTTCAATCATGATGGCACCATCAACAAGCATAAAGCAAGATTATGTGCCAAAGGATTTGTTCAAATCCATGGTCTTGATTATGAGGAGACCTTTGCACCCGTTGCAAAGATGGTGACAATAAGAATTCTTATTTCTCTTGCTTGTTTTTTCAAGTGGAAGGTGTTTCAATTAGATGTATCCAATGCTTTTCTAAATGGTTATCTTGAGGAGGAGATCTATATGGAACAACCTCAAGGATTCATCAAGGATGAGTCCAAAGTGTGTTTGCTCTTCAAAAGTCTTTATGGACTCAAACAAGCACCAAGATCATGGTATTCAAGACTTAACTCTTTCCTTATCTCACTAGGATTTACTCTTAGTGACTATGATCCTTCCATGTATCTAAAGTTTGTTGATAGCAATATTGTCATTCTTCTAATTTATGTTGATGACATTATTCTTTGTGGAAGTTGTATGAAGCTAGTTGATGAAACCAAGCTAGCACTTGGATGTGAGTTTAAAATGCAAGATCTAGGAGAGATACATTACATCCTAGGCCTAGAAATTGATTTTTTATGAAAATCATGTCTCTATATGCCAATCTAGATATGCTTACTCTATGTTAAAAAAATTCCATATGAAAAATTCTAAGAGCATAGATACTCCAATGGAGCAAATTGTAAAAGATCCTAATAAAGGTGATGAAAGATCCTTTGAGGATCCTTGATTTGGCTTACCATTACTAGGCTCGATCTTAGTTTTTGTGTGCACAAATTGAGTCAATTTATGCAAGAACCTAAGATCCATCATTGGAAGATGGCCAAGAGGATTTTAAGATATGTATCTTCATCTTGTGATTATGGTCTACTCTATAAAAGTGAAGATCTATCCATTATTGGCTACTCGGATTCGGACTTTGCAAGTGACAAAATGGATCGAAAGTCTATTAGTGCATACACTATCTTTTTTGGAGGCAATCTAATATCTTGGCTTTCCAAAAAGCAAGATACTATATCTCTCTCTTCATGTGAGGCCGAGTACAAAGCACTCACTACAACTACCAAAGAAGTGCTTTGGATCAAGAGGTTATTAATGGAACTAAAGTGCATCAAGGAGGATGATCTACCAATGATCAAGTGTGATAACATCTCGGCCCAAGCTCTTGCCAATAATCTCATATTTCATGCAAGAAGCAAGCACATAGAAGTGGCACACCATTTTGTGAGAGAAAAGCTTATTGGAGGAGAAATCTATTTGGAGCATGTCAACTCGACCTCTTGTATTGCCGATCTACTCACCAAGCCAAGAGCAAAAGTGCTTTCATCAAGCATAGATCTAATCTTGGAGTTATATCAAGATCAATGCTCAAATCTTCAAAGAATTGAAAAAGATTATCTATGTTAGATATAGGGGTCTTATGTTTTTTACATCAAGCATCTAGGTGTAGGATGTTGATAGGAATAAATTTGGCATAGATGGCAAATTATGCATTTCCACTTGTAATGCCACTATTGAGCCAAAATAGAGTAAGAGGCTAAACACTTGCTAATTAGAGTGTAGACAAGTGTAAAGTTTTTGTTTGATGAATTCCAAGAGGTCCAATAGGATATAGAGGTGGAACCTTGTGAAGTCCAATAGGAAATTGAGGTGTGCTTAAATATAGTCCAATAGAATTAAGAGGTGCATAGATCAATGATCCAATAGGATCAAGAGGTGACAAAATGTGGTCCAATCATAGTTAAGCATAGTGGTAGCTCGTGGACCTACTAGTATCATTGTACTCCTCATTTTGAAATCAATTGATTTGGTGATTTCATGGATTTTGTGAGTTATTGGATTTCTAGCTTTCTCTCTCTACCCGAGAGCTCTTGATGCATTTTCTCTCTCTACCCGAGGAGAGCAGCTTGTTTTTACTTAGATTATTTTTTGAATACTTCCCACACGTGTGAGTGAGAGTTGGAAGTGATTGAATGCATGTAGTAGTGTGTTTTTGCCATAGGATTCAAGATTGATCTTGAATCTCAATCTAGACTTGATCTTGGTGCATCTACACACCTTAGGAGATCACAAGTACATGTAGTGGATAGTCCACACGTTTGAAAATCAACAGTAAGTGCACATCATCTTTGGAAGCTTGGAATTCATAAAAGAAGCTTTATGAATCCAAGTCTACTTCTAGAGTGTTGACTCTAAGAAGGCAAATCTTTTCTTGTTTGCAAAAGAATGAAGAAAGTCCAAGTACTTTTGTTTTGAGAATGAAAGCATTGAATGATGAGTTAGCTTGCATAGATGAAAGCATTAAAGAAGGAGAGCTTATTCAAGTGATTCTTAATGGCTTGTTGGATGCTCATGCTAACATTGTTCAAAGTATTGCTATTCAAAAGACTTTGCCAAGTTTGATGGATCTTCAAGACCCACTCATCCTGCGAGGCTACTCCAACTCAGATTGGGGAGGAATAGTCTCTTCCAAAAAATCCATCTCCGAGTTCTGTTTCTATCTGGTAGGGGGACCGATTTCGTGGAACTCAAGGAAGCAGAAATCAATTGCGCTTTTTTTTACAAAGGCAGAGTACATTGCAGCATGTCAAGCTTCAAAAGAAGCTGTATGGATTAGGTTATTACTTCACGACCTACATTACAGTCAGTTTAATGCTACCACCATTCTGTGTGACAACTTGAGCTGTATTTCACTGTCACTGAATCCCAGATTTCATGGCAAATCCAAGCACATAGAAATCTAGTATCATTTCATTCGGGAGAAAGTTTTCTCAGGGCAAGTGATCCTTCAATACTGCTCCACAACAAAAATGGTCACAGAAATCTTCACCAAAGCGCTTCCCAAGATCAAGCACCAGAAATTCTTCAAAAAGCTGAACCTGACGAAGATACCAAGGCACCAACCGTGACCTTAAGGGGGACTGTTGAAAATTAAGCCCACAATCGCCTCCTTGGTGAATGACTAATTTCTATTTCATGATTCTTCCTACATGTTTATTGATCATTGATCTAGGGTCAAGTGAAACCAACTTTGGTTCTGCGTCTGCTCATCTGATACCTGCAGCTACAGAGGCGGCTATACACTACCAGGAAAGCTTGAAGAGCTACTAAAAAAGAAGCCGACCGATGTCCTTTCACTCTTGCATCCTCAACCAGAGTGGAGAAAGGCGGTACTTTTACGCAACCTCGAGCTCATCAAAGAATATCTTATGGCTCCGGCAGTCTTACAGGCAGATCCAACAGACCATCCGTTGCCCCGAAGACGGTCATGGTCCTTACTCAAAACTCCAAGTGTAGGGGCTTACAATTGGCCAATCGTTAAGTCTACGAAAGGTTGGAGCACAACGGTCGATTTCCAAAAAGCCCTCAACTGATTCCTCACTGATGCGACTAATTCACTATAAGATCAACACCACGTGAGAACGCAGGAAAATTCGTCGCTTATGTATCAAAAGTATTTTATCCCAATAATCCCTATTAAAATTTCAAAAAATCTCATAATAATAATAAGACATTAGGAGCAGGAGGAACATATCACAGATGCCCAGGATACCAAGCAAAAGCATCGAGTAAAAATTCCTAAAGCAACATATGAAGTTCCAAGCTTTGACAATAGATCAAAAAGACAGAAAGAAATTTTGCCAAAAGTATCTCGCACAAGTGAAATGACAAACTTAGAAATATTAACGGAAATTCAAGTACTTTGGTAGCAAAAGGATTGCGTACAACCAATAATAGGTAAGCTACTCAGCAGCCAAGTGAGGGGAAACCAAAAAAAAAGGGAGGCCTCCGCCATGCCAGGGAGGTCCCCTTGGGCATGGGCCCAGTTTGGCACTTGCTCTTGACTGGAATTTAAGGGCAGGTGCCGAACGCCGAAAGACGCTTGCTGGTTGACACGTTGCGTAGTACGTTACGGAGTGCCTGCCTGGCGTTGCTTGGGCAGGGCAGGGCAGGTCCTTCAGGCTTCTTCTCTCCTCTCGTCTCCTCCCTTCTTCCTTTCCTTTCTGCTTAGCGCAGCGTTGCTTTGCTTCTCTGTTTCCTCTGATTTCTGTGGAGAGAGAGCACAGTAAGGAGAGGGTGATGCAATAATGGTGATGGAGATGGAGGGGGAGGGCGATAGCCCTTTGACCTTTCGCGCTGCTGCGCGCGTGCGCGTGGGCATCCTTTTGGCTATGGATCCTAGCATCATCTTCTCGCCTGCTGCATAACGCCATTTTCGTATCCTCGCTTGCATCCTTTTCTCGCTTTCGCCAGATACAGTCTACCTTACCTTACTCCTCATGCCAAATTTGCTGGCATGGATCGCTCGTGGGGAAGCGGGTCCAGGATCGTTGTGTTTGATGACTGTGTAGGGAAGCGGCAGCAGAGGCTTGGTAATTTGATGTTTCTTTGAGATGGCCATTGTGACAGGTGATCGTTATCTAGATCTTTTGGCAAGATTTGTTGAAGAAAACATAGGGTTGCTGCTGGATGGTGGACGAGTGCTCAAACTGAATCCCGTAGGGTTGCATTATGTGCAGTCGAGGCTCGAGGCTCTGCAGGAGCTGGAGCAGTTGCGTTCTTCTGCGCCTGTGGATTATCTAAGGGCATATGTGGCTGACCTAGGAGACCACCGAGCTTTGGAGCTTTTGCGAAGAGTGCTTCGCTTGCTTGGGGCAGTGAAGGTGGTTTCGGTGCTTCAGGCACCTGCCAGAGATCCGACACCTATTAATCTTCTTCCCTGTGGGCGCCTTAGATCACTTGAATTGCGTGGCTGTGATCTCTCTACAACTGCTGCCCGTGGCCTACTTGAACTTAGACCTGTCCTTGAAAAGCTTTTATGTTACAATTCTGCGGTATGCTACTTTTCTTTGACATTTTTTCTTATGCAATTATTCCTTGCATACTTTTTTTTTCTGATATCATCTTTGCTTGCCCTTTATACGTTTTTTTCCCCTGTTATATCATCCTTGCTTCGCTTTTTCCTCTTTTTTACCATCTTTGCAGGTATACCTGAGTGAAAATCGTTGTTGTCAGTGATGGAAAGAAATGCAATATACTGTCGGATTTGTCATTTTTATACCTTTCAAATTGTACTAATTTTCAGCTGAAAAACATCCAACTTAGATTCTGGAAAAATTTTACCCACCAGATTTTCTTATTCGGGATAAATTTAGGTTATTTAGTCGGAGACTAAAGATGATTGGTACGCAGGATGCATTGAGGCATATTTTTGCTGAACGCATTGTGGACATTGGAGATGCTCCAACCTGGACTCGGCTGACCTCTGTTTCCTGTGCATGCAATGAGATGTTACTAATGGACGAGTCCTTGCAGCTGCTGCCCGTGGTTGAGGTTCTTGACCTGAGCAGAAACCGCCTTTCACATGTGGCAAATCTTCAAAAATGCCTCAGGCTCAAGTTTCTCGACCTAAGTTTCAATCGGCTGCAGAATTTATCTGCACTCCATCAGGTGCTTTTCCACCTGTTTAGATGAGCAGAACTTGATTCATAAAGCTTCAGAAGCAGGTCTGTGTGTTTATATCAATGTAATAGAGTTGCTTGGTTCAATAATGACAGGCTTCTATAACAATCACTACACTTTTGTTACGGAACAATGCTCTTTCTAGTACAAATGGCATTGAAAGGTTACGCTTGCTGGAAACTTTGGATTTGTCACGAAATATCATTTCCAGTTTCAGTGAATTGGAGAAGCTGGCTACCTTGCCATTTCTTCACCTTCTTTTACTCAACAGCAACCCAATTTCTTTCAGCTCAAAGTACCGAGTCCAGGTCCTCAGCTTTTTTCCTGATCCAAATAAGGTATGGCTCTTCTGTGTCAGTTACTTGTCCATTTGCTAAGTGGTAGGCACGCAATATGCCATCAATAACACCGCATGAGTAGAAAAAGATTCATGGATAACTTGTAAGGATTGGGATTTTGTTGAGTTTGGATTTATGATTATTGCAGCTATTTTTGGATGGCAAGCACATGACACAGAGGGAAAGTTGGGAGGTGAGGAGAATTGCTGCAAGTAATCATGAGAAAGTGTCAGCATATGGTTTATATGTGCCTGCAAAGAGAAATTTAATGGATGATTCTAGCCAAGAGCCACTGATGATGTCTTCAGATGCCAGTGAAGTAGCTGCTGAAAAAGCAAAGGTCTGCAACTTGAATTTCCATTATATTAAAGCTCACTTCCTTTTAACAAACATGCAAAATGTTGGGCTTGTTGGTTCTCGTAGCAGTTTTTTAGGTGGGAGGATGTTTTAATCTCATAACACAATTTGAAGCTATCTTTTGCAGACCCAGTTTTCCATGTAGATGAGATATGTATAGGTTGTTTGATAGGATACACCGACTATGATTCAGCACATTGGGAATCAAGGAGTAAGCCAAAACATGATCATGTAGCTTCATATATTATCTATGGACTTATAAGGACATCAGTCTGTTCTCAAAACAAAACTGTTTGCTGTTTATTTTACCATTTTTTTAAATTAATTCCAAGTTTATTTTGTAGTTTGATGAGAAAGCATCATTGCATTGAATATTCCTATAAAAGGTCATTGTGAGGGTCCTTTAGGACATTGCTTTCTACATTTCCTCAGTATGAAAAGTCTATGGTTTATTTGGACTTAAAGTGATCCAAATCAAGATTGCCTGTGCAACATAGCTTCAAATCTTTATTTTGTAAAGGGCCTGTTAGAATATTGTCCAAGCTGTTGTCTGCTTGTTTGGGTTTTTAACATATATATGAAATTCTAATTTTTAAAATCTGTGCAAGTTTAAAAGTAGTTGACTTGTTTGCTGTTTGGTAAGAAGTCATTAAAAAATGAGCTTCTGATTCCTATCTTATCTCATTTGAAATGACTGAAATTGTCTGTAAACTAGAGAGCAGCTTAAACTCAAGGTTGCCTAATTTATCAAATAATCAATTTTCCTGTAACAATTGAAAAATCTATCATTGCAAAAAACCCTTAATCCAGTAAGAGGGCCCGATTCTGAACTGCCTGAGAGTCGATTCTAAAAATTAGGACACATTGATCATGAAGTTCATGATCTCTTTCATTTGAGATGAAGCATGCTCCAATTAGATCAATAACAGGGGTTGCTTTCTGTCTTCAAAGATGTTCACCATTCACTTTAGGTACATTTTCCTAACTATAAGTATCGAACCGTACTTTCACATTGAGCACTACAATATAATCCATCACTAGGTTATGCAACGGGTAATTTGTACATTTGTCTACTGCAAGCAGTTAGTACATTGGACTTTTCAGTGGCAGTGCATGCAACTACAGAACTACATTGTGAATATAGAGAACAAACAGGATCATAGTGGTTAAAAGGTCATGCATGTACTACATGTGACAATAGAGGTCATGCATGTTACCTTAGAGCTCATACAAGTAACTAAAGACATCATGCATGTGAGTATGGGTAAAACTCTAGGATAATTTCCAAATTGTTATTTGGCATCTGAGGTTCTTCAACAAAGTGTGTGCACATTATGAATCATGACATGTAAGAATGTACATATGCAATGTGGCTTGTCAACATGCTACCATATGGGCATCAAGTAATTGAATGTATTGAATCTTGAATATATTTGCATACTTTTCTAACCTTAAAAGTATAATTTATTCTGACCTGATTTAAGTATGGATAGGGTACGAAGTTTATTTTGGTCCAAGAAAGGTAGTTGAAGGAATCATATTTTGGACTTAACAATTTAAGGAGAAAGTTGGTTGCCAAGTCAACTAAGTGCATATTACTAGGTCACTATATGATCTCAAAGTAGGAAGAAAGTGCAAGTCAACAGTTGATCTTTGAGGAGCATCACTCACCCTAGGTTGAAGAACATGAGAAGCAGGAAATCAATGACTTTATATCCCTCTTAGATTCCAGAGATAATGAGTCACAAGAACAATTAGTATGTGAAGACTTGAAAAAACCGAACATTATGCCAGCATCATGGGGTTCATGGACACTGCTTCCCTCACCAACTAGGAGCTTTTCAAGGTGGGATTGGCAAATAATCAAGATCGGGAGAATTTTTGAAGAGTGTGAAAGTGGTGACCAAGGAGCAAGATGATCTTAGAGGCAGCTACAACATCGTGGGAGACAAGAGATGAAATTTTCTCTTTAACTATTCATTTGGAGTCATATGAGCCTCATTATTCTACGAAGCAATGAAAGAGGAGCTATGACAAGATGCCATGCAAGAGGAGTACAACTCCATTATGCATAATAACAATTGGGGAATTGCCAGATAGAAAGCGACCTATTGGCTGCAAATGGGTTTATAAGATCCAACTTCCAAGCAAATGGATAGACAAGCACAAGGCAATTGTGTATTGATGACTACGTTACAAACCAAAGCTTTGATAAGAGTAAGTTAGATACTTATTCGCATGTCAAGGGAGAAAGGGGACATTGTTTTTATTGTTTGTGATTTAGTCATCACTATTAGCAATAAGATTCTTATTGCGACGGTCTAACGAAATCTTCCATGCGAATTCGATATGAAAGATTTAAGTTTGCTTTATTATTGCCTTGGAATAGAAGTATCGAAAGAAATGAAAGAAATGAATAATCTCTCTATTTTTCAGGGAAAGTATGCACGTGAAATCTTGATTGTGGATGAAACTGTTAATCCATAGTTGGTGGTCAGCTTCATTTATCCTACCACAACAAGGGTAGATATTGCGTATGCAATTCGTGTAGCAAGTCAATTTATGAGTAATCTGACTGTGGCCCATTGGAAAGCTGCCAAAGGAGCTCTGACGTATATCAAAGAGACGTCAAGTTATGAGATTGGATACAATGTTGATGGTCACCTTTAGTTGGAAGGTCACATTGATTTCAATTGGGTTGGTGACAAGGAAGATTGCATGTCAACCACGGACTATACATTGAGCTTGGGTTCTGGAGCTGGTGCAACAACTAGCAAGCTACGGTGATTTGTAAAAAGGCTGAATGTAGGGCAACTATGAGAGCTCCCTGCAATTGTATGGTTGAGGTGACTATTTGATGATGTTCAGATCACGCAATTGATTCCTACTCTTAAGTACTATGAGAATTAGAGGTGTGCTCAGCTGGCAAAGAGTCTTGTGTATCACTAAGGGCACATTGAATGGACCGGCACTCTGTACAAGAGAAAGTGCATAGTGAGGAGTTACAACTTCAGTATTGCAGCATCGAGGATTAAACTTTAGACATCTTACTAAGCCACTTGGTAAAGACAACTTTGAAAAGTTTGGGAAGTTGTTAGGTGTCAGGTTGAATAAATTAGCCATTAAAAAGAAAAGGAGGGGTGTGTGTGTGTGGTGAAATATAATGACTAGTTTACCCCTTGGTTAGAAAAACTTATTAAAGTAAGTTGTACAAATGTAATGGCAGCAATCAAGCGTCAATACATTGTACCCCGCAACCCCCCCTCCCTTTGTAATTTTTAGCAAGTAGTGCAAGTGGGCCGAAGTGGGCTAGAATTTGAGCTAGTGGTTGACACCTCATCATATCATGTATGCACTCTTTGGAGCTTGGCTCAATCATACGTAGGAGCCTCTGCGCCCTACTTGGTAATGCTCATAACACTTTTTGGAGTATGGCACTTGAGTCAAAGATCTCAACTCTCAAGGAATATTTTTTATGTATTTTGGTGTTGTTTTGTAACTTGAGTTAGCTCTCTCTTGCTTTTATGGTTCTAGTGTCTTCTTCAAAGATACTCCGTAGCTAGGCCTATGATTTTGTCAATTACCTCAGGAAATTCCCTTATGAACACATTTAAAGCTTTGTCTCCCATTTGTAAAATGATCAAATTTTTGATTACTCATCGTCATCCAATACCAGCCAGACCGCAGCCCAAAAATCCCATATGGTTGGAGCACTAGAGACTTGTCTTATAGATCCTGCCACTAAGTGTACGTTTTCTCCTGATTATAGATGATGATACTAGAAATTGGAGCAGTCTCTGGAAACTTGGTGTGCATCATGAAATGAGTTGTTGATCAAGCCAGGCAAGGCATAAGCATGTCTCCGTTTTAGTGTTTTATAGACTTGTCTTATAGATCCTGCCACTAGCTGTACGTTTTACCTCGATTATAGATGATGATACTAGAAATTGGAACAGCCTCTCGAAACTTAGTGTGCATCATGAAACGAGATGGTGATCAGCCAAGGCTTAAGAATGTGTCTGTTTTGGTGCTTCTATCCCTGAAAAGTCATAGATATCAAATATCTGATGCATGTGAAGTAGCCAAACCTTGACATCACCAATCGGGACCTTGGATTACCTGAGCATTCTTTAGTCAGAAATTCAACCGCTTAGATTGAAGCATGTCAATAATCTGGGTCATTTAATTCTGACCAACATCCATGGCTGGAACTGTGGATCATAGTGACCAGGGAACGGGAACGGGAACAAGGATTGGGAACAAAAACGTCCCTGAAAAAATGGGAACGGGAATGGGAACGGCACGTCAACATATTAACATATAATTAAAACATACACATACACATACACATCAAAATTTGAAATTTATAGAATTCTGTATATTGAAGTTGCATATAATATAAACAATCCTCTTTCATCTATCTTGTTTTTAGGTCTTAGCAGAAACTGTGACCAGGGAACACGGTCCCTAGGCTTCGTCCTTCATTTATCTTGTTTTTGAGTCTTTGCAGAAACTGTGACCAGGGAACACGTTCCCAATCACGTTCCCATTCCTTGGGAACTTGTTCCCTGTTCACGTTCCCCAACTCACGTTCCCGAGCACGTTCCCAACAAGAGCACGCTGGGAACGCGTGGCATGTCTGAAAAGCCACGTTCCCTGGTCACCGTGGATGATGAGTGGCTTGATCAGCCGTGACCACCTGCAGCAATACCTGCAACACAAGAAATACGCAAGACTACTGACAAGGAAGCAACGGTACACACTCCAGAGAGTTAAGGGAATGAGACGAAAGGAAACCCACAAGATTGGTGTGAGCCTCAAGCCAAACTATGCCCTGCGTATAGTCTGGTGCTCGCTCTGAAACCATGATAAAGATACCAAGATACCAAGCCCAGGCAAGGACAGAGCATCTACGGGATCTTAATTTTGTTCTCTGTGTGTATTGGCTCTAATTTCTTCAGTTCTATGCATTCTACTGGCTGGAATGATAGTGATTATTTCTGGCAGTTTTGTTGCCAGTCAGTCGCTCAGAAATTTTTTAGATATTATGAAAGCTAATCCCATCATTTCTTGTTTGTTTGGTGCAGAGGAAAAACTATAGACTTGCAGCCATTCATGAGGAAGGGGAAATCAAGCTTTTAGGGGTCACTAAGCAGGTCAATGAACCTTCAATCAGCCACCATGCATCATCTCTACCAAATTATAATTTTGAACAAGCTATGCCAATTTCTAGGGATTCAAATCTGCAAAGTGAAATGAGTGTCGAAAAGTTGATGAATCAGGTTGAAATATTGAAAAGAGAAGGCTCAAATTCTTGGTTAAGAGATTTTAACAAGTTTCTAGAGGTTTACAGTGACGATAGCAATTTTTCTCGATACTTTGATAGCAACTTGACAGGAAGGAGGGAGCAAAGAAGCCGACTAGTGCGTAGGAGGAAGAAAAAGGTGGTGCGAGACAAGATGTTAAGTGACATTGATGGCCCTAAATTTGGCCACAATGGTGATCATAAGGAGATCAACGGCAAGGAAAGCTTGGATGCTTTGAACGTTTTTGAAGAACTTGTTGATGCGAAGCTCTCATCTAGTTCTGTGGCATCACCTCCACATTACAATGACAATCTTTTACAACGTCGACAAGACCTTGAAGAGGAGTTATTACAGCTGCGAGTTGATTCAAGAGTTTCTTCTTCTTCTAGTGACAGCGAAACCAGCAGCGAGACCAGTGCTGTTCCTATATATGATAGTAGTACCAGTGCTACTGAGTATGGTCAAAAGTATGATTGTACTATAGCCGGTCTGAATAAATGGGAGCAGAGGTTTGTTGTGAACGATAGCAAAACAGTTCCAGAAGAGGTTACAGGCAAAGTAAATGCATTGTTGAATGGTGATGAAGGTTACTTTTTAACTCCAGGGTGGATTGGATCAAAAGGAAGTAATCAGAAAGTGGAAAGCCAAAACAGTAATGGAGGGGAGCCTTTAGGGGTAATTGTGGAAGTTTCAAAGCCTGGATATGAAGCTACTGCTTCTGAGAGTGACTTACCAGAACCCATGGAGGTGTGTGAAAAGCATTCGTCTGCAAACTTGATACTGCCCAAACCAAAGAGTAGCAAGAGAATTCGGAGAGTGGTTTTGCTTGAAGAAGAGGAAGAAAGAAACAAGTTTGATTTAGAGGTAGACGTCTGTGCAGGTTCCTTATCTGAAGGAGATTTGAGTAAACAGAATGGGAAAGCCAGTTGCTCAGATATGCACATGTAGCATCTTCAATTGTTGTCTTTCATGCGTGCATAGCCATTGTTTCATGATCATCATGACGTATCATTCTCTCAACGGATGCTGTACTGGTGGAGGAAATATAGTGGCCTCTAATTAGAAGATCGTTTCAAACAGGGATCAATTTCACATCAGAGACCTTTGTGAGGTATTGAAAATCATTCTTGAAAGTTTTATTTTCTTTTGTGATTACGTGTGGGGCAATGGATTTTCCAGTGAATCCTCTCTCTCTCTCTCTCTCTCTCTCTCTCTCTCTCTCTCTCTCTCTCTCTCTCTCCAAGTGGGGACCACCTCTTTTTTATGGTTTATAAAAGTTCATGAACCATTTCATGGGAGTCCTTCAACATTTTTATGACCTCAAGCCATAATGGCTATTTTCCACAATTTAATGCACCTTAGAAATACAAGGACATACTTCAAAGGAATCCTTTACATGTCAATAATTGAACGTCAATTCTTTTAGTCTTAGAATTTGTTTTTCTAGGCAAGCATTATCAAGTATACTTAGTCGTTTGACGCATTACCACTTGTTGATGATGTTATGGTTGTGGCTTTGATATCTTGCAAGCCATTCTCTAAGAACTCTGTGCACAAAAAAAAATCTGATGTTCTGGTCTTTCAATGAATTAGATCTCAAGTTTTGCTTTAATGCAGGAGGATTTTTGTTTTACACCTTACCATTTGTTGTGCTGTTATGGTTGTGGCCGTGATATGTTCCAAGCTATTTTCTAAGAACTTTGTGTATGAACAAAATTTGATGCCTGTTATTTCTGTGAATTAGATTTTTTAGTCTTGCTTAAGGCAGGAGGATTTTTTCGTGTATCCCTGCATAATGTAACATTCGCTTTTACTTTTGGGTTTCTGTGTTTCTTATTCTTAAAAGTAGTGGCCCTTCAACAGTTTTGGCAGATTAACAGCTTTGGTCCTGTTCTTTTCTCTAGAAAGAAGTGTTTGAGCAAGTTTTTACAAGTAAC
Source organism: Diphasiastrum complanatum (assembly GCA_029204225.1). Classification (NCBI taxonomy): domain Eukaryota; kingdom Viridiplantae; phylum Streptophyta; class Lycopodiopsida; order Lycopodiales; family Lycopodiaceae; genus Diphasiastrum; species Diphasiastrum complanatum. The sequence continues at coordinate 46,916,604 of CM055102.1, forward strand.
TTCGGCAATTATTTTAGATTCAGTTTTGCAGTGGTCATTATTTGGAGATTGTAAGTAGTATACACTGTTACTGGATAAACCATTTTTAGAAAATGTAATGAGGAGCAGTGTTTCAAGCTTGACAATTAACTGCAAAACTTAGTGGAGTTTTATTGACTGGGGATAAGGGACCTGCACTGTATTGCAAATGGATCAGTTGTGAGTAGACACGAGGCTTCTATATTGTGTTATTTTAGGCTTCTGTGAAGTATCTTGAGTTTGGGAACCTTACCAAACGCTTTACATCTCACCTTGTTCACTAGTCAAAGTCATGAAGCTGGCCAACAACAAGAAATTAGATATATGAACTAGACAACCATTTTTGGATATGCTGCATGCTGTTATGGCAGAATCCCGAAGTTTTGAGTCTCCAGTATTTACACATTTGATCCATTCCTTCTTGACTGAGTGTTTGTTTAAGGCTGAGCTATTTGCAATCTGGTACTGTCAAGTAAACATAAAAGGGAAAAGTTTCTAAATGCTGTTACTTGTTGGTGGAAGCTTTCTAATTGTATTCACCACACAAGCCCATTTGTTGTTTGGTGGTTAGAACTTGTGTACTTCCATCTACTTTGTCTCTTTTCATTGATAATCAGCTGAATCTAGAGGATGCAATCGGGGTTTGTTTCTTCAGAAAATTGGAGACTTCTATGACTTTCAGTCGATTTCTAAGCAACCTTCAGTTGATCGATTCTCATATTGTGAAAGTCCCTAGTATTGTCCATTGAAAAGATTCAGCTTCTAATTTGAAGTAATAAGAGATTTTGTTCAAAGCTTCAAATATATGTAGTGATGAAGCGATTAGCAATCCTCATAATTGTTTTTATCATATACCAGAGGTTCACGTGTATCGTCTTTGTTAGATGCCAGAGGTCATAGGCGCATTTGCGCCATCCTATGTGAGACCTGTTTGGTGGCATGCATAACTTCTATGCTTCATGTATACACGTATGTGACCTATATTGTCATGTGCATGCTTGTATACATGTATGCATGACATCTATGATTGTATGCATGTACTTGCTTACATGCATCACTCCTGAGCATTATTGTGACTTTGAGCTCTTAGTTGGAGAGTTCTAGTGGAGATCTTCGTGGGAGATTTGCATGTGCTATTGACGGTCCATGATATTCATGGAGTTTCACCAAGGTTTTCTCAAGGCTTCATTAGAGATCCCTAGATTTACATAGCCTCAAAAATCTGAATCTTATGAAATAAAAAAGGTCATTTCACAATACCATTTCCTTGGTGGGCAGTACATTATTTTTGCTAACTCTAACTTGTAAAACTACCATAGCAGTGCTTCACATTTGACTAGGTGTTTTTGAAGGTCAATATTAATCCTTCTTTGGAGCTGGATGACTACGTTGGGCCATAGTTTTGGCATTCTAGCCCTTGCCATTGGTCGGTAGTTTGTTGCTGCCAGAGCCAAAGTCATACCTCTGGACTTTTGTCTGGATGGATGAGCTAGGTGGGTTAGACATGCTTGCTGTTGGTGTTGCCTTGTCATTGGTCTTAAGGAGAATATTCATGAGGCTCCATTTTTCTGCCCTTGGGCCAGCCTTGAAACCCCCGATTGATGCTTGTCTTAAAGAAAATTTGCATATCAATCACGATGTCCGTGGCTATGGTTGAGTTTTACCGTTGAGATCCACATAATCAGCTGGTATGGAGCATAAAGACATTTTGTATTCAGGGTGCCGGCTTCCTTATGGTCATCGAACTTGCCAGCTTAAGTTGCATAGTTAAAATAAAATGGGCGAATAATTGAAATGGACACTATTACAAGATCACTGTCAGTAATACGATAGTATTATTGCCAGTCAACAAAAATGTTAAGAACACGGAGTGAATTAGGTACTGTTGTAAAACACCAATTCTATGCACTCATGTCGCACTGTTTTGTAAGTATAAGTACCTAGGTATTCTAGTTTCGCTCAGAAGCATATCCTAAACAATCCTGTGAGAGGATGCAGATGGTTAACTGCCTCATGATAGGATTAGGAACTTTGAATCATGTGCACCAACTGATTGGACAGAGCTTTATGAGCTGTTCCTTGGTTGATTGCTGTGAGAATCTACCTTACTCCACTTTGAACATGTTTCTGTTGCCCAGGGTCCCAAAAATGCCATCTATTTTAATCAATTGCCTCCGTACTTTTCCCAGTTGTTTCGCAGCTTGTCGTCCTCTTCCCAATGAGTAGATGGCCGGTGGGCTGAGATGGAGCCGTTGTTGGTTTCAAAACAAGGCCACAGTCGCTTGACCTCACCTCATGGGCCTTGGGACTTCTTGAGACAATGTTGCAAAAGAACACTCTTTTTTTGTTACTGCTTTTACACTTTTTTGTGTGAATAAGTGCTCAGGTGCTGTAGTTACGCTCACAAGTAGATCCTGAAGAATCTTGTGAGAGGATGCATATTGAGGACCTCCTCATGATAAGATTAGGACCTATGTCCACCTAGTGACTGGACGGAGCTTTGTCTGCCGCTCCTTGGCTAGGTGCCACGAGAATACACTTTACTCCTCTGTTGTCTTGTTGAGTACTATCATAGACTCAATATGGATCCGCTTTTCTGCTGTATTACTGCATTTTTTCATTTTATAGTGAAATAAATTTCATATTATAGTGAATGAAGATGATGGCCTCAGAAAAGGCTAGGAAGTGGTGCTGGCAGCCTGGCTGTGACCCTGCTTGTGCTGTGTCTTGATCCTGGAGGAAAAGATTGTGAGCAAAGACATTGATAGGCTCCCATGTAGTGCCATCATTGGGATGACCATCCGAGTATACTTAATAGTACCTTGGTGTTGAAGCCTGCTATGCTACACTTGAACCTGAAGAATAGCAGTTGGAATGCATGTAAGAAGCTTTAAAGGTTCATTATCGAGATGACCCATCGAGTACCTTGATGTCGAAGCCTAATAGGCTACACTCGAACCTGAAATATAGCATTTGGAAGGAATGCAACAAGCTTTGGATCATCTGAAATCTCAGTAGCAAGTGACAAGATTAATCTTCTTCAAAATGTGGAAGGGACCATATTATCTAGGAGTCAAATCTAAGACCGGCCCTGAACCTACTTATGTCATGCAAACCTCCCGTCCCTTCTGAAACTCTATATACAAGCGGTGCCATGGCACTTTCATATTGTTGTTATATATTCGTGAAGTGATTTTGTGCTCCAGCATAAGTGTCTCTTGTATTAGATGAGAATGAGGCCAATGTAGTTGGTATATCATCAGGTAATAGTGAAAATCCTGGTAATGGAGGAGCGTACCCACTTGTCAATAAGAAAGGTGAAACTTTTATGTGATTACTGAGTGAATTGCTATAGCTAAATTTGTCTAAGTAAAGATGCTAACCCCGATCTCTGCCATATGGTGTAACAATCGTTGCACACATGTATCTAGATGAGTTTGACGTCGCAAGGTTCTTTACCTGAACAACAAGGACATCTACACATTCTTGCATTCAAAACGTGCAGGTTGGAAGTTTACTTGTAGGTTATAGCAATTGCTCGTTCCCGCTAACTGAGCTTTTGATGGTCACCAATATTAGATTGCTCCAAACATTGTATTGCATCACTGTGCTTGCTATGTTAAAGGTAAGCATTTAGGGTTTCAAACATGACACTTTTTGTTGCAAATTCCTTCATGCAGACCGTCAATCAGTGCAGTTCATGTAGCAAGCACACGTTCAGAGCAATTGTGTTAGAGCAGTTGTGTTATCAAGGACGAGCCTGACAGGGAGGAGAAGAATACAGAGCAGTACGAGGATGACAACGGTCATGATGATGTCAAGGAGCAGCCACTCGAACATCTCCCAAAGAGGACCAGGAGCATACTTAAGCCTTGGAGCAACAATCCTTTCAAGGTGGTAGTTTCATAGGAATGGTGCCCCGTGAAACTAACACTTGAAAAGTGTGGTGTATATTAGAGGACCTGTACCCTTTACAGGTACTAGTTTTGCAAGATTGGTGCTTTGGTTAAGCTTTCATTCGTTGAAATCATAATGGTTGGGGAAATGGTTGACTTCTAGATTCAATGGGGCAGTATGAGATTAGCTTAGTCTAGATTCTCTCATATTTTGATATTTTTTGTGCAATGTAGTCGTGTTAGAAAGTCCTGACTCTTACTGTTTTGGCTAAGCTATTTACTTCAATTTTTCAACTGTGAGCAATGTTGTATGCACGTCGTTACCGAGTGTTGTTATCTAGCAGTTTATGTATTAGTTCCATTGGTTAATTCGTGATTCCTTACTTATATTCTTGAGAAGGAAGTGTAGATTTTGTTTGCAGCATTGCTGTGATGGATGTGTACTTGTCATGCTGACCAGATTTGGATCTTTTGGTTTCTGACTCATTTCTCCAAAAGTTCAAGCCCCCATCAGGATGGCAGGCACTGCTTACAAATATGGTGTGGTAGATGGTACTGCGGACACTGGACAGAACCGTTAATGAGGTAACTTTATTTGATCTTTATTCCGTGTGCAACTTTTTTGTAATGAAGTTTTGTACCAATAGATGTCTGATCAGCAACTATGTGGGAGGTTTACTTGAGCTTTTGAAGAGAAACTAGTGTTTCTACATTTGCTTGAAAACTGTGTCAGTCCATTAATCTGTGCACTATGGTGGTTGTTGCAATTAAATTCTGTCATGTAAAGTTTTAATGTCCCTCCCTCTGGTCCCTGGTTCTGTTGGTCTTTTTCAAAGTTGCAGCTTGTACAATATTTGATTGTCTTCAAAATTGTAGCTGGTGAATGACTTGGGGGAAACGGAAAAGTTCCTGTTTTAGCCAGAAACACAAATTTAATACTGCTTGTCCTAATGATGTTAAGTCGTCTCTGTAAATTGCACACAGCAGTTTTGTTACACTTTCTGTAAGGATTTGCTTCTGGTCTTAACATTTGAAGTTTTGTTCTTCCACACGTTGATCTTTGCTGTTTGTGAAACAGTTTCTGGCAGTAACCCTTGTGAAGAGATTTGAATGATCAGCAACAAGATTTCAGAAAGATGACAGTCACTTCTTACTTAATTACGGTTCCTGCGAAAACCCTGTGAGCCTTTTACTGTTCAGTATACTTGAATGCCAAAAGGTTCATTTGAGTTTCTTTTACTGAAGTGAAACTTTTCTCCATCTTGGCCAAAACATTCCAAGAATATCAAAAGACCAAAACTTCACGACAATGCATTATGTGGAAATTGTGTACATGCTTTTTGAAGAGGTATCAGTTTGCAGCATACTGTGTAGTTATGCAAAATTTTTTACCGAAGTTAGCCATATACATGTATATACATATTATAGATCTGCGATGGTGGCCACCGATCCTTCAATAGAAGGGGCAGACATCCATCTGTAATGTCATTTACAATTTGTGTCAAAATCAGCTGCACTTTAGGGAGACTAATTTCGGATGTAAATCATATGAGACTTGGATCAGCGTAGAAAATTGAAGGTTTTCTAACAACAGTATTATTATTGGAAATCATCTTGTTTTCTCCTATTTTTGCAATGCAACATGCTTGAATTTTCTCATTCATATAACCAAACCATTTGCAAGTGAGTCGCTTCCACTTGCTTAGCTTTCTCTTGATCATTAAAGATATCATGAATATCTTCAAACCTGAACCTCTGGAAATACTCCCTCTCAAACATATGATCTAGATCCAACAAGATCTTATCAATGCTTGATCTTGAATTTCCACAATGGTTAGTGAAAACAATGCCATTGGTGGCACCATCATAAATCAAAAGATAGATTCTAAACTTTCCATCCAACATGAAGTAGAGTAGGTGAAGATGAGTATGAAACCTAATAAATCCAGCCCTTTTGAGTCCATAACAAACCTCAATAAGCTCACCAATGAGATCTCCCTTGCCTTAAAGAAATTGCCTCTCGATTTGTTCCATGTAGTCTTCTCCAACCAACCTTTTGCCATCTCGATCATGAGTGATCAATTCACAGTCAGTCAGTTGATGAAGAGATGTGAGATCCATGCTTTGGATCTTCCCAAGAAGCAATCTTCCATTTCTCTTTCCTTTATAAGACTCCCTCTTAATGATTGCATCATAAGAAGTAGAAACCTCAAAGACATTAGAAGCCATGAAAAAAATGATTAGTATCTTCAACATAAGGATGATTGAAGTACTATTTTTTTTTCAAACAAGAACCCACTCAATGTTTTAGGTAATGACTCATATGATAATGATTCTTCCTCACTATCATTCACAATGACATCATTCAAAGTACAGCCTACTTTGAACTCTTCACATACTTCTCTCCTTCTTGACTTGTGACTATCTCCCTCACCAAGTCTCTTGATAGAGCCATTTGATCTACTCTCTTTATGAAGACATGTGACTCCACTTGCTGCAAAAATGACTTTCTTGGACTCATCACAAAAGAATGTAGAAGAACCACCTCCTTCATGAATGCACCTAGCAACATCTTTTTCTATATGATCAAAGAAATCATAAACAACAACCTTTTTAAAAAAAGAACCTTTACCTCCATTGATGAAATTACCTTTTGCATACTTGCACTTGCCATGAAAAACCTTTGAAACACTATCATTATCCTTAAGACTAGCCAAGTTAGCACAAAGATGAACATCTCCAAGAAGCGTATTAGATCTTGACCTAGATCTAGCATAAGGAATCCTTTTAGACTTTGCATAAGATCCACCAATCTTATTGATGGTAAAAGGGAACTTTGGAAAGCTGAGACCAATCTCCTTTTCCATTCCATCCTTTTTGTTAACCATAACAAAAGCATCAAACTTGAAAAGTCTACCTTGTCTATTGTCCTTAGCAACCAAGATTTCTTCCTTTGTAATGAAACAAGCATCATCACCAAACTTTACCATGTATCCTTTCTCTATCATTTGACCAACATTTAGCAAAATCTTTAAAAGTGAAGGAATGTAAAGAACACCATCGAGACTTGTTTTCCTATTAGTAAAGAGACAAATAGGAATTGAGCCAATACTTTCAATCACACACTCACCACCATTGGCCATATGAATTGCTTTCTTGGCTCCACCATAAGTGACCAAAGAAGTAAAGAACTCCTTGTGACTAGTCATGTGTGTAGCTCCACTATCAATCCATCATGAATCTTTGTCACCTTCACTTGATATTGGACTTGAAGAACACATCAAAAGAGAATCACCACCACTTAGATCCTCATCATTAGTAGTAAAGTTGATTTGCTTGCTACCTTCATCTCTTTGCTTCTTCAAACATTCATTTGCAAAATGCCCTTTGATTTCACAAGAAAAGCATTTTAATTTAGACTTATCTTCCTTTTTGCCAAAAAAAGAAGTCTCACTTTGATCTTGCCCTTTAGACCAATTGCCTTTGTCCTTGTCCTTGAACTTGCCTTTGATGAACATAGCCTCCTCTTCATAATGAGATGTTGATGTAGATCCACCTCTTGCTTGAAGCCTATACTCCTCATTCACCAAGATCCTTGCAAATCCACAATACTTGGCAAAGTCTTTTGATTAGCAAAAATCTGAACAAGATTAGCATGATCATCCAACAAGCTATCAAGTATAACTTGAACAAGCTCCTTAATGCTTTCATCAATACATGCCAACTCATCATTGAATGCTTTAACCCTCAATACAAAAGCATGAGTACTCTCTTCCTTCTTTTGCAAACTTTGAATGATTTGTCTCTTAAGAGTAAGCACTCTTGATGTAGACTTGGATTCATAAAGCTTTTTCAAAGCTTCCCAAGCCTCCAAAGATGATGTGCACTTACCAACTTCTTTGAGAAGGTTGAGAAGCTCATTGGTAACATTCATCTTAATCATGTGTAGAGCTCTTTTAGTTCTCTTGTCATACTTCACTTGATCTTGAGGTGCTTGAGGCCTCTCCACACCTGCAACAGTCTCCATCAACTCATTCATCTCCAATAAGGACTCCACCATCACCTTCCAATAAGAACTCCATCCTCACTTTCCAAGTAAAATAGTTGTTTGAGGTAAGCCTATCATTGCTCTCCAACATAAAGCCTCCACTTGTAGCCATGTTGAAGTGACCTGATCTTCTTCTTTCAACTTGTTCCAATGCACAAAGCACTCTCTTGAATGTCAACAAATGATCTCAAGAAGAACTCACAAAGATATGGAACCTCTCAAATCTCTTCTAGCACTTCTAACTAGAAAATCAACACATAGAATAGTGAAATCTTGATCAACCTATGATCTATCCTCAATCTAATGATTTTTGCCACTTCCTAAGATTAAAAAACATTCAAATGAAGTTCAGTAACTTCACAAACTAGAGATCCAATCAAAATTAGGGTTTTGACAAAATCACAAAAAAATGAATATCTCAAATTCTACATGCAATTTCTAAAAACTTGATATATCATTTTGTAGCCTCCAATGAGACCTTCCTAATGCACTAAAAATTATCTAATTCAAGTATACCATTGATCAAGTATATAATCCTCTATTGAGTTTTGACATACAAAAGATCAATTCTACACATGCAAAAATGCTGATTTTTGAGTAGAAATCAATCTAGCATGTTTTAGCATTGGTATCCCCTCCAAATCCTTGCTAAAGATGGTTGATTCTTTTATAACCAGAAACACAATAGCTCTGATACCATGTGAAGGATTTCAGATCATTCAAGATCCAATCCATGTCTTTGATCTTTGGTTACAAAAAGGAGCAAATCAACAATCCTGCCAATGTAAAAAAATCAGCATCTACATACAAAATGAGATGCAAATTCTAAGAGATATTGATCAAACATGAACCAAAACATAAAATATAGTTGCTGTCTGTACAATCACAATATCCTATTGTATTTCACACGTGTGGAACCGAAAATAGCAAAATATGAGCATTCTACACACAAGATTGCAAGATATCACCAAGATAGTGCACCAATGAGTAGTAGAACCCAAAGAGAACCATGTATGTGTCTCTCCATTAGTTACATCCTTTTATAGAGTGTCGAAACCCTATTTGGTCACTTGGCTTTTCCTCCAAAATTTTGGGTCTAGATTCAATGTACCCAAAGTTTAGATTTGAATCTCTCTCAAAGACTGCCAACTTTCCCACACTTTCAAAAAGTGTTTATTGAATTTATTTTAAACTAATACAGCTTCAAAAAGTTTATTTTTAAGTCTAAAATGAGTTTTGGCTTCATATTGACAAAATATGACTAAATTAGACTAAACTTGTTGAAATCTCTCACATCTCACATCCAATCACTCTTGTGGATCATTTTAGGATCTATTCTTGGTTCAATTTTGCAGATTTTCACATGGTATCAGAGCCAAGTACAAGAAGATTTATTGAGATTTGATGGGGTTGATCCAAAACTAAGCCCAAACTAGCAAGTTTTTGGAAACTAGTTAATTTTGATGTGGCGAGTTGGATTGGATAGATATACTCAACATTTTTGCATCAAACTTGGTCGTGGGCTGCAGGGGTACTATTCACATGTGTGAGGAATACAATACCAATTTTGGAGCAGTATGTTACAATTTGATGCTCATACACCCAAATTAGCAAGTGTGTGGAAACTAGCTAATCTTGAGGTAGAGAGTTTGAATGGATTGATAGATTCAATATTTTTGTACAAAGACTTGTTGTAGGCTGTAGGTGTACTTTTCATATGTGGGGGGCCGTACAGATCCAGTTTTGGTTGATAAAATTTAAATTGATGTATAATTTGACTCATTCACCCAAATTTAGTGATTTTTAGTGCATATTCAAGTTTTTTTTTTTTTTTTATAGAGATTCTATTCCTATGATTTGTTCTTAGATTAGATCATCCAAATAATTAATTTGAAGCTTGATTTAGGTGCATTAAATGTGATTCTCCGGTTTTTTGAGTGTATGTTGAGGTTGAGAGAGAAAGGAGTGATATGCAAGGTGAAAGATTGAAATCCATTGTACCATCACTCTAGATTTGTTCAAGAGTGATAGGTCAAGTTTAGAAGCATCAATTTGCTAGAAAACATTCTTGGATCTGTCCTCCAAGTGAAACCTTTGAGAGTTTCTAGTGCATATATAGCATCTATGCAAATCTTTTGTAAAATTTGACATAGATTGGCTTCAATTGAGAGTTTTAGAAAAGAGATTGAGATCCAAGTCACATTATTAAACCCTACTCAATGTGTTTTTGTTAGGCTTGAAAAGAGTCATTGAGGTGTGTATGGCAAATGTGTAGAGAGAGATCCAATTTTCTAAGAGTTCCTTCCTTTGTAGAGGGCAAGGTGATTTTTGGACATATGTTTATAGCATAAGTAATCTTGATAATCATAGAAAGTGCATATTGTATGGTCATGCTTGTTGTGATCATTATGAGACATGGAGGTCTCGGATTTCCATCAAGAAGGAGTATCATGAAGAGAATCTTAAAGAGTCATCTCAAGGTTCAAGTGTGCCAAGGATGGAGGAGGAGAGTCCTTCTCAAGGTTAAAGTGTGCCAAGGATTGAGGAGGAGAGACCTTCTCAAGTTATGATTCCAAAAAGAAACTCAAGAAACATGGTTGAGCCCATGTGGCTCACATTTCAAGGGAAAGAGGAGCATATCTCATGTGATATACCCGTCATACTTAGTTCTCTTATGTCATCTGATGAATCTTCAAGGTTTGCTCAATGACGCTGGTGTTCCAAACCTTTTACTTTTTATTTTTTTTATAAAGATGGAGAAGAAGAAGAAGAGGAAGAAGAGAAAAGAATCGGTTAATGTTAGATTAATATGGATGAGAATAGAGACAGAAATGGATTTATCTAACATAGATGGAGATAGAAAATGGAATAGAGATGGGACATAAGAGTGATGGATGGTTGGTAACTGATATGGCGATCACTCACCAAAGAGACTTGTGCTAATAATTTGTTTTTTCACGATCTTCTCCTTTTTTTTTTTACGATTTTTTTAAGGTTTTTTTTAGGGTCTTTTCTCTTCTTTTTGTTATTTTTTATTTTTTATTTATTTATTTTTACGGTCTTTTTTTTTCTTTTTTTTTAAAGGGCTTCGCCCTTTTCTTTTACGTTTTTTTTTTTTAAGAGAATAGAACCGTCGCAGTCGTGGGAGGAGGCTATTTGAAAGATAGAGTCACTCACCAACGAGGCTTAGGTACTTTTCCGATGTTTTTTTTTTCTCAAGGGAATAGAATCGTCGCAGTCGTGGGAGGAGGCTATATGAAAGACAGAGTCACTCACCAGCGAGGCTTAGGTTCTTTTCTAATTTTTAGTTTAAAAGGGAATAGAACCGTCGCAGTCGTGGGAGGAGGCTATCTGAAAGATAGTCGCTCACCAGCGAGGCTTAGGTTCTTTTCCAATTTTTTTAATTCTTATTTTATTTTTTTCATACAAGCAAAAATAAATCACAAAAAAGGGCAAAATCTCAAAAAAACGGCAAAACTAACACAAAATCACACTAATCTAACCCCAAAAATTCCGATTTTTTTGTGTGAAAAAAGAATAGTGAGAGAGAAGAAAAAAGAGAGAGGGAGAGGAGGGAGAATAGAGAGAGAGAGAGTAGAGAAAAGGAGAGAGAGAGAGAGAGAGAGAGAGAGAGAGAGAGAGAGAGAGAGAGAGAGTTATGCGGCAAAGCGAGTGTGTGGTGCTCTCCAACAACGGCGCCACTGTTGTGTCATGAATGTAGTATAGAGGTTCGTCGCTGGGAGCGGCAACCTCGCTTTCACCTGCATAGCAAGGAGAGAGAGAGAGAGAGAGAGAGAGAGAGAGAGAGAGAGAGAGAGAGAGAGAGAGAGATAGTGAGTATGTGGCGCTCCCCAACAACGACGCCATTGTTGTGTCGTCAATATAGTATAGAGGTTCATTGCTGGGAGCGGCAACCTCGCTTTTACTTGCATATCAAGGAGAGAGAGAGAGAGAGAGAGAGAGAGAGAGAGAGAGAGAGAGAGAGAGAGAGAGAGAGAGAGAGAGAGAGAGAGAGAGCAAAGTTCCAAGTAGCGAAATGTTTGGGAGGCCCGAGCACCTTCCTCAAACAATTCGGTCGCTACTTAGAGAGAGGAGAGAAGAGAGAGAGGTAATGCCTAGGTTGAGAAAGGCCTTGGGGGCTCGAGCACCTACCCAAAGCTATTCTATCCCAACGAAGAGAGAGAGAGAGAGAGAGAGAGAGAGAGAGAGAGAGAGAGAGAGAGAGAGAGAGAGAGCGCCTAGGTTGAGAAAGGCCTTGGGGGCTCGAGCGTCTACCCAAAGTTATTCTATCCCAACGTAGGGAGAGAGAGAGAAAGAGAGAGAGAGAAATGGAAAGAGTGAGAGAGATGGAGATGGAAAATCCAAGAGAGTTTTATTAAGAAAAGATGGAAGATGATATAATACAAAGGAAATGCCTCCCTCTTCTAGATTTTAGAGGTGAGCCTCCTTCACTCTCACTGGCCATTTCATTGGGGCAAGGATTCTAATCCAAGCCTTTAAAATAAACACAACTTAAAATCTAATGGAACTAAGAAAGCACGAGGGCACTCACATGATTCATGTGAGTTCTAAGTTGGGCCCTTTTAGCTTCATTATTTGCAACTTGACTTTGGGCCTCTAATGTCATTTTAGAGTTTTAAGCCCGTCTCTTATTTCTAGGAATTATAACTTGCTACTTGTGCTCATTGGGTTGGGCCTAGTTAGCCATCAAACATAAACACAAGTCATGAATAAATCATAGTAATGTCAATTGCTACAGAACAGTGGACTGCCATCCGTTGAGAGAGAGAGAGAGAGACCTGATGCTCCAAAGTTAGCCATCAAACATAAACACAAATCATGAACAAATCATAGTGATGTCAATTGCTACAGAACGGTGGACTGCCATCCGTTGAGAGAGAGAGAGAGAGAGAGAGAGAGAGAGAGAGAGAGAGAGAGAGAGAGAGAGAGAGTAGCAATGCGAGAGAAAGTGATCTTCTTTATGCTTTGGCATTAACCAACTAATAGAATTTTGTGCTTGGGAATCAGTAAGCTTCAAGTAGTCATCGTGTTTTTGAAATCTAAATATACAATAACTTAGAATCAAATCATACTTGCTGTGAAAGACGGTGAACCGTGAGATATAAGTGAGAAAAGTATATTTCATATTTTCTATCTTCCATGTCATCAATCCGTTTTCTAACTTTGATTTAGTTTATGAATCTATCTTGGATTGATGACATGGTAAGTCTCTATATATAAGTTTTTAGACTGTAGTAGCTGTCTCTGAATCTTTCTCAACTACTGGCAGAAATGGAATTAGTTGTAAATTTTTTTTGAACTCCCTTGAGAGAGAGATTCGAGCCTCCAAAACGTGTGTGTGTGTGTGTGTGTGTGTGTGTGAGAGAGAGAGAGAGAGAGAGAGAGAGAGAGAGAGAGAGAGAGAGAGAGAGAGAGAGAGATCCATTTATCCCACAAGTACTACTGGCGGAAATGGAATAATTCGTTGTAAATTTTTTTAAACTCTCGTGAGAGAGAGATTCAAGCCTCCAAAACGAGAGAGAGAGAGAGAGAGAGAGAGAGAGAGAGAGAGAGAGAGAGAGAGAGAGAGAGAGAGAGGATGTTCGTTGTGATGGAAAAAATCTGATTCTTGAATTCTTATTGGGCCACACGTCCCCTAAAACGTATTTGAAGTGCATTTAAAATATTATGAAGTGTGGTTGAAAGTCACGTGGCTCTAAAAATTTCTAGAAAGATAATGAAGTCTCTAGAAAGAGCAAAACATAGAAGAAAAGAGATTGAGAAAATGAGAGAGATTGATCGGACGGAGAGCGCGAGGAGTGAGATTGATAGTGAGAGCCGTAGATGCTGCTTGCTGCTAGAAGATGATGACAGGTAATCGGGAAAGAGAGGAGGAGGATGGCTGATGAGAGAGAGAGAGCACGAGCGGGGAGTGATTGATCGTTGATAGAGAGAGAGAGAGAGGTGGGTGGAGATGTTGCACGAAACTAGGACGAGAATAGCTGATCGAAAGGAGAGACAGAGAGAGGGCGGAGGTGTTGCGTGATGCTAGGAGGAGGATGAGAATGGCCGATGAGAGGGACGGAGAGATGTGAGAGAGAGGAGCGATACATTGAGAGAGAGAGAGAGAGAGAGAGAGAGAGAGAGAGAGAGAGAGAGAGAGGAGTTCTTAGGGTTAGGGTTACATTTTTAGGATTCTTGGGAGTGAAAATAACGATAATGTGAGGTGTTGGTGTTGGTGTTGGAGAGTTTGCAGATCCCAAGACAACCCTAACCCTAGTTAATAAGTGAGAGGAATTTGGCACCCTGTGTGTGTAAGTCCAACCCGATGATCACACAGTTATTTGATTGATTAGTTAAAAGTTAATAAAAGGACTTTAGGCCTTTTTGCGAGACTTTTAATGTCGCAGGGCCTAAATGTCAAGTTAGTGAATAAAATTGGGTTTCCCTCCAACTTTGATGGTTCCCACACTTTTTTAAATCTGAATAAAAAGAGAGACAAGACTGGACCAATAGGATTCAGAGGCCAGGGTTCTCCTCTCTACTATAAGAAGGGACCAACTCGAGTTTTTCCGGATGTTTATTTTCTCATTTCAATAAAGCAGATTGGTTCTCTTCAGAAATGGATTGATGAATGTCCTTGCTCTTTATCACTTTTCCTCCATCTCTCATGCTTATTTGGATTTTGCTAGTTGTTGGATCTGAATGTTATTGGGATTGTATATTATTATACTTTTTATGAGAGAGAAAGAGAGAGAGAGAAAGAGTAAGCTATCTCTGTTGTGGATGTGTAGTGGTGAGGGATTGTAAGTGTTAAGGGATGTGTAGTGTTAAAGAGTAGGGTTAATGGATGTAGAGATAGATGTGAATCCTCCATTCATGTTGAAATCTGAACTAAACTATCGCTCTCATGGGAACGAACTTACGCGTGACAACTAACTCCGTCTCCTTGATACTAGATTGACTAGATCTTGGATTCAGGTTAGCCCAAGAAAGAAACCCACTACAATTTTGGCACCGTTGTCGGGGAGCTACGCCAATTTTTCAGTTTGCAGCATGATTGTTGGATGGTTAGCTTGCATTAGGATCTTGTCGTGGCATGAATTGTGTTAGATCTGCATTTTAGGGTTAGTTCGGAATTGATTTTGCTTGATTTGAGTGGATTGGCTTGTTTGAAATCTAATCTGATTTATAAACAGGAAAAGCTATTCAGATCACCAATCTTAAGATCCATTTGAATCTGAGATATCAGAGAAAATAACAAAAATTGGTCAAATCTGTCAGATTGGTCAAAAAAGAGACAAAAAGCGTCATCAGAGCTGATAAATTTTTACCCTCTTTCAAGAAACCTTTGTCGAGTTGCAGACACCTTCGGTTTTGTTTACAGAACCTTCAGTTTGAAGGGCGAAGATTAATTCCCAGTAGATTTTCAGAAATATCAGAAAAACCTTCAAAAAACACCAAAAAATCGTCAAAACCTAAAAATACAGAAAAAGAACCTTCGTCCGATTCACTATGCTTAGGTGTGATTCAGATCTATCTACTGCCAGGTCGGCGAAGAATAATACCAAAAATAGAAAGGTTTTCAGAGGATCAGTTGTCATATTGTCATATTTTTGTCAAAAACTCACTTTTTTACAAAAATACCAGTATCACTCTTGAACCAGAACCGTCGCTAAGATTCCAGAACATTCTATTTATAGTAGAATTCTATTTTTGAGTTCGACGAAGATTCTTCTTGATCAGATCATAGAAATTCTTGAATTTCACCCTCGTCAGATTCCAAAAATTATAATTTCTTGTGTCAGAAACCTTCGTCTGATTTTCCATAGCTGTATCTGTGTCAGATCCTTCACCTTAGAGGTTGGCGAAGGTTATTTTCCTAGAAATTGCCAGAAAAGTGTTCAGAGAGTTTTTTTTTTCTCCAAAATAGCACTGATGAACCTTCGCCGAGACAACCTTCGCCTAGTGAACCTTCGCCAGTCCTATTTTTAGTTTCTGATTTTCTAGATCAAGTCTCTGTCAAAATTTAGATCAAATCTGATATGTTCTGATTTGGATTCTGAGAGATTTATCATTTTGAGAAGTATCGATTGATCGAATTTCGAAAAGTTTTTCATCATATAGAATCAGATTCTTGAAAAGTGAAATAGATCCAGTAGATCTAATCTGAGAAAGTTTTTTGAAAAATCTAGATCCAATCTCATTATTTATTTGATCTAAATTTGTGAAGATGGCTGTCCTTGGAGCTGCTCCTGGAAGTGCTCCACTAGTCAATCCAATTATTATTAGAAGAGCACCCCGATTGGATCTACCCAAATATAATGGATTAATAGATCTTGTTAGATTTCTTTAGATCTATGCTGAATCCTATGAAGTCTATGGTGAGATTTATCCTCAAGATAACTTAAGCTGTTTCCTATGGCCTTAATAGACGCAGCACAAGATTGGTACTATAATCAGGATGAAACTGAGCGTACAGATTGGGAGGTTGTTAAGCGAGCCCTAATCACACGGTTCAAACCACGAAAGTTTATGGAAGACCCTTTTCTACTTTTAAGTAAAATAAAAATGGGAAAGCGGAAAATGGTTCGAGATTACATTGAACGGGTGAAACGTCTTAGAATGCGAACTTGAGCTGATTAACGAAAATGCCATGATTATGTAGTTTTTGTCAGGTCTACCTAAACGGATCAGATGCGAGTTAAAACGCCATAATGAGTATGAACTCTTGCAAAATGCTATGGACGATGCAATTCGAGAGGAGGATGAAGATTCAGATGAGGAGCTAAATATCAGTATGTTGCCTTATACAGCATGGCAGACTACTATGACATCCACCACTATTGCATCAACGAATGCCAATGCTACTGCAGAAATGATGCTCAATGAGTTCGAGAAACTTGGGAAGAATCAGCAGAAACAAATGGAAAAGTTGCAGTTGCAATTTGATGAGAAGATCAAAGCATTGGAAAATTTCCACGGGGAAGCAAACAAGGAACCTAAAAAGCTTGCAAAAATTTTTCCTACCAGGGAAAATGTTTGGTGTTCTATTTGTACAGGAAATCACACAGTGAACAAGTGTCCTCAATTGAAAAAACGAATGAAAATTAGTGTTTGCCATCTGTGTAATTCACCTGATCATGAGACTACTTTTTGCAACTTCAACCCTCGGATAATTCCACAACGGTATGCCCAGATGGGATATCGAGAACCACAATATGGAGGTAATCCAGCAGTAAGACCGCGACAATCTGCTCTTGGATACCCGAAACGTTTAGCTTTACCTGCTCCACCAAAGCAAAAGTGGTCTAAAGGGCAAGATCAAGTGGATGCTTCTTCAAGTGGAAAAAAGAAGGATAGATCAAAGCTCAAGTGCTTCTATTGTGGCATCAAAGGACACTTTGCAAGTGAGTGCTACAAGAAGAAGAGAGCTCAAGGAGACAAGCAAGGTAATCTTACTCTTGATGAGGATGGTTTGGATGTGCAAGATGCAAATGATGATACTTTTGTGATGTCTTCATGTATGCTTGCTAATGATGGAGATCTAGATCCTTGGTGGATTGATAGTGGAGCAAGTCCACACATGACCTTTCACAAAGAGTACTTCACTTCTTTGTTGGCATATGGAGATGACAAGAGGGTGATCTACACGGCCAATGATGGTGAGTGTGCAATCAAAGGGATTGGCACAATTTCTATTTCTCTCTCTACAAATAGGAATGTTCATTTGGAGGATGTCTTGTTTATTCCATCTATTACCAAGAATTTGCTTAGTGTGAGTCAAATGCTAAGTAAGGGCCTCAAGGTGGAGTTTGATGGAGATGCTTGTTTGATCAAAAGGAAGGATGTCTTGATTGGAAAAGGTAAAAGACAAGGGAAGTTGTTCAAACTTGATGCTTGTGTTATTGCTAACCAAGTTGGATGTGTTGCAAGGGAGTAAATTTCTATTCAAGAGGTTTGGCACAAAAAGATGGGACACCTCAACTTCAAGTCATTGGAGGTAATGGCAAGGAAGAATGTTGTGATTGGTCTTCCAAGTTCCTTAAGTAATGACAAGCATGTTTGTGAGTCTTGTGCTTTGTCTAAGTCACATAGACTACCTTATACTAGATCTATTTCTAGATCTACAAAGCCTTTTCAACTTGTACATTCGGATATTCATGGATTCACTACAATTAGCAATAGTGGAACTAAGATGTATGTAACATTCATTGATGATTTTAGTAGATTTTGTTGGATCTATCTACTAAAGAGTAAAGATGAAGTGTATGATATCTTTGTCAAGTTCAATAATACAAGGGAGAACCAATTCTCCACAAAGATCAAGTGCTTGAGAGGTGACAATGGTGGTGAGTACATATCTAACAAGTTCAAGGCCTTTTGTGATGAGCATGGGATCAAGAGGGAGTATACAACATCAAGGACCCCACAACAAAATGGAGTGGCTGAAAGGAAGAATAGAACTTTATGTGAAAGTGCTAAAGCTATGAGTTTAAGTGCTAATCTTGACAAACCATTTTGGGATCAAGCTTTGTTGTGTGCCAATTTCTTGTGCAATAGGTGGCCGAGTGCTATTTTGGATGGAAGGACACCTTTTGAGATGCTATTCAAGAGGAGGCCGAGTGTCAACTTTCTAAGAACCTTTGGATGCACATGCTATGTCAACATTACTCTTGATTATAGGACCAAGGAGGATCCATCTTCAAGAAGATATATTTTTGTTGGATATAGTGAGGTGAGTAAAGCCTACAAGGTTTACATTCCTTCTACTAACAAAGTGATTGTTGCTAGAGATGTCATTTTTTATGAGGGAAACATTCCAAAGGTGTCTTCAAGCATGATTGATGGTAAAGTAGATGGATCTAACATTCTTGATGTTGATGAGAAGGATCCTACTTTGGATGGTGGTGATAATGAACCTTCATCAAGTCAAAAGCCAAGGAGAACATCAAGAGAAAGACAAGTACCTTCAAGGCTCACATATGATCGAAAGGGTAAGCAAGTAGTTTCTAGAAATTATGTTGCTTTCCTAACCTCTTTGGATGAGCCTACAAGTGTAGAACAAGCAAGGAAAGAAGAGGAGTGGATCCAAGCAATGGATCTTGAGTATCGATCTCTTATGAAGAATTGAACATCTTTTGGAAAATCTTCTTGTGTACATGGAGCTATGCAAGTGGATGGATGTTATCTTGCTGTAAAATCAAGCAACAGATCTGGAAAACAAATTTTGTTCAATGACTTTGATGGTCAAGTTGAAGATCAGGAGGTTGATCTCAAAGCGCTTCAATTAGTCAAACGGGAAGTTAGCAATTTGGAGCTAGTCAAGAGCATCAAAGGAGAATTAATTGGAAAAGTTGTTATGGATCTATTTTTGCAGCATATTGAAGACTCAAGTAAGGTCAAAGGAGCAGCAAGAAAGTGTTGTTCAAGTTTACTTTACTTGTTCTATCTCATGTTTGAGCAATTTCATGTGGATGTGTGCAAATTGTCAAGATATGGTCAAACTAGCTACATTGGTGAGCATTGTTTTGATGCTGGATTTGTACTGGCATTCTTGGCTGATTTTGCTGATGGAAATGAAGCTATTGGAGGTTCATTATATCACTCATCCATGGCTAAGTTCTCAAGTGTTGAGCTACTTGGTGTCAATACTTGGAGATTGTCAATTTTTGGTGAATTCATGGTCATTTTCTTTTGTCAAGTAGATCTTGAAGATGGACTAGTGCAAACTACTTGGTTTATGGAGTCATGTGGCGCTAGATTTGCATCATTTATGTACTCACCTACTCATGGATTTCCAAGGTTTGATGGTTTCTTCTGGCAAGATGAAAATGGAGGCTCATTCATGGAGTATCATGATGGATACAAGGCAACAAAGGACAAAGGAGGAAGAGACATGCAAGCAAAAGTTGATCACTCACATTTATTGTCTGTTTGCTGTATTTTTCCAGAGAGTTCAGAGTTGGAAGCATGGTGGAATCATTTCATTTACATTCTATTTGATTCTTCATGTTCTAGTCACATTTTTACATGTAAAATTGATGTAAGAAATAGTGAAGCATCCCAAGTGGACACTATTCTCTATATCAATTATGGTTGTTTCTATTTTGAGCATTACATGATCATTGAAAGGAGATCTATTCTTAGGAAGAAGATCATTCTTATGATGGATTAAAGTTCTATTGGCAAAAACTATGCTAGGAGCATTGGAAGCTAGGAAAGCGATTTTTTGAGGTACATCATTGGAACTCGAGATTTTGGCATATTGTATGAGGGATCATCACCTAATCTTTTTGGATTTTCAGATTCGGACTGTGCTGGAGATATAATAAATAGGAAATCCATTAGTTCTTATTGTATTTTCATAGGTGATGGAGCTATATCATGGATGTCAAAGAAACAAACCACTATCTCATTGTCATCTAGTGAGGCCGAGTACAAAGCTCTTACACATTGCACAAAGGAGATGGTATGGATCAAGAGGGTGATCAAGGATCTTCACTTGCTGGATTTTTCAGAGTGCCCAATCATCTTTTGTGACAATCAATCAGCCCAAACAAGGGCATCCAATCCTATCTTTCATGCTAGGAGCAAGCATATTGAGATACAATATCATTTTGTGAGGAAGTGAGTCATTGCAAAGGAAGTGGAGCTTCAACATGTGTCTTCAAGGGAATGTGTAGCTGATATCTTCACCAAAGCATTGGGAAAAGACTTGTTCATGAAGCATAGGACTTCACTTGGAGTATTATCAAAGTCTATGCTAAAACTAGTTGAAGAGGGAGTGTGAAAGATTCAACTAGTTTCATCACATTTGCAATATTTTCATATTTGGCATATTGAGGCCAAAACTTGTTTTAGACTTAGAGGTTGACTTTTCAAAGTTCATTAGTCTAAATTTCATTTGAATAGACACTTTTTTGAAAGTGTGGAAAAAATAGAATGCGAGTTTGGGTAGATTCAATTTGAATAAGTTGGGTACATTGAATCTAGGCCCAAAATTGGTAGGGTTAGCATTTTGGTGAGAAAGCCAAGTGGCCAAATAGGGTTTGGACCTGCTATAAAAGGATCTAACTCATGGAGAGAGTCATCTTCTCTCTTCTCTATCTCATTTCATGCTTATACATGGTTCTCTTGGGTTCTACTATCCATTGGTGCACTATCTTGGTGATTGCTTGCAATTCTATGTGTAGAATGATCTATATTTGTTATTTTTGGATCCACACGTGTGAAATACAGTAGCTTGCTGGTTTTGTACGGACAACAACAGTACATAATCATTTCATTCAAGTTTGATCAAGTTCTATTAGTGTTTGCATCTCAAATTGTGTGTAGATGCTAATTTTTCTACATTGGTGAAATTGGTAGTGTATTTCTCTTTCTAACCAAAGATCATTCAAGTAGATTGGATCTTAAAGATCTGAAATCTTTCACAAAGAACATAAGAAAGTGCAATATTTTTGGCACATGTGAAATGCTTCAAAAGAAAACACTATTGACACTCAGAAGGCTCAAAGGGTGTTCAAATACTTCAAACTCAGTCTTGATCTATAGTTTCTTGTGTTGGATGCTCAAAACAATGGATTCAGAACAAAGTATAATTGAATCAAATCAAAATGTTGTCACTCGGATTTTGGACCTATCCCTATCCTCTTTAAGAGCTTATAACTCTTGCTAGACACATCAGATTGATTTGGTTTCAATTTCTATGAAAAGTCAGATCAAATGCTTTCAATCAAGCTATAACACTGCTATCTTTGGATCGATAAGTAAGGAGAACAAAGGGACTAAAAAACTCTGATTTTCACACGTGCGAAATTCCAGAATTCCGTACTTCCTCAATTCAGGTCTAAAAATTCAGTTCAAGTCCGATTTGATCCAAATAAACTTCAGAGAGAGTTAGAAAAAATGCAAAACTGCTTTTTGTTCGATTTAGCTCTCAATTTCTTGTACAATCAGAGTTGTTAGCATGCAAAGCTTAATGTGGCTTTGATACCATGACAAAATTTCCAGAATTCACACGTGTGGGGAATGTCCACAAGAGTGACTGATCTTAATTAAGCTTTGTAATTGGCACTATAACATGATTCTAGATTGATCAACAAAATCTAGTTCAGAAGAAATGGCTAATCCACAATCTAGCATGCTAATCAACAGAATATAATAGCAATGATCAAATAATGAAAAAATACAAGATTTCAATGTATGAGCATTAGCCTCAACACGAGAGAGAGAGAGAGAGAGAGAGAGAGAGAGAGAGAGAGAGAGCTAGAGAGGTAACAAGCAATATTTATTTAGATCCAAAATAACATGAGATAGCTACAAAACTTTGGTTCTTCATCATAGATTGTGTGGAGAGCTACACATATTTATGGAGATTGAGGTAGCTCCAGGTAGAACCATATCTATCCATTCCAAAATGACATCTAGAGTCTATGTGACATTTGTCACTTGTCATGCATGAAATTCTACCAACTTTTTACAAGTGTACTAGTTCTGAATAGAAATGTCCAAATCATCATGCATGTGTCCAATAAACTTTGTGCATGCCTTGCATGTCACTATGGATCACTTACAATTAATGCATGTGAGTTGCCACAATTTTCTACAAGCATAATCATGCTAATTCTATGTCTACAAACTATATGCAAGTTGCATTTATCAAACTAGACAATACATAACCATGTAGCTCGAGTTCTATGTAGGCCAAACTTGGAATTTTGCATTAATGAGCTACATACTTGCATGGTACAACATTTGTAGCAAGCCAAGAAATCAATATGGATTGTTTTTCAATTTTAACAGACCACATGCTCACAAAGACATCATACACTTCATCCTTGCTCTTTAGTAGATAGATCCAACAAAATCTATCAAAATCATCAATTAATGCTACATAAATCTTAGCTCCACTACATAAATCTTAGCTCCACTATTGCTAATTGTAGTAAATCCATGAATATCCAATTGTACAAGTTGAAAAGGCTTTGTAGATCTAGTATAAGGTAGTCTATGTGACTTAGACAAAGCACAAGACTCACAAACATGTTTGATGGCACTTAAGGAACTTGGAAGACCTAGCACAATCTTTTTCCTAGCCATTACCTCCAATGACTTGAAGTTGAGGTGTCTCATCCTTTTATGCGAAACCTCTTGAATAGGCATTTGCTCCCTTGCAACACATCCACTTGGTTAGCAATAACACAAGCATCTAGTTTGAACAACTTCCCTTGCCTTTTACCTTTTCCAATCAAGACATCCTTCATTTTGATCATACAAACATCTCCATCAAACTCCACCTTGAGGCCTTTATTTAGCATTTGACTCACACTAAGCAAATTCTTGGTAATAGATAGAATAAACAAGACATCCTCCAAATGAACATTCCTATTTGTAGAGAGAGAAATAGGAATTCTGTCAATCCCTTATTGGCCGTGTAGATCACCCTCTTGTCATCTCCATATGCCAACAGATAAGTGAAGTACTCTTTGTGATCGGTCATGTGTGAACTTGCTCCACTTAAATGGGCGAAATATCGTCTCGTGTGATGATGCATTGCACAGATAAATCATGACTAGTATGTGGATAGTGTAGGGGAGTGTACTGTTAAAAGTGATAATGTTAGTGTAAAGGGTAGAAAGCAACTAGAAGTAGCATCTTAGCATAGTTAGGTACATATCCAGTGAACTAACCTTCTTTGACAGGTGGAAGGGTTGCTCACCGACCAAATCTACACCCTACATATTTGTAGATCCATTTGCATTTGACAGGCTTCATGTCGTCTAGTATGGGTTCAAGTGTCCATACCATGTTCTGCTCCATGAAATTTATTTCTTCTTCCATGGCCGTTATCCACTTGTCCTTCTCTGGACGATCAACAACTTCTTCATAAGTCTGTGATTCACCACTAAATCCACAAAACTCTTCTGTTGTAGAAGCTGAGCTGTTTGGTGCAAACTTGACTGGTGCTCTTCTTTCTCTACCAGACCTTCTTGGAGATTGTGTTGGTAGTGCAATTGCTTTGCCTTTGTCCTCTTAATTGTCTGCAAATCCATTGTGTGTCACCTAGGTGCAGGCTGCTCCACGGTCTGTTCATCGTTCGAACTGTCACTCAGTTCATTTGGTATATGAACATCCTAATCCAGATGCTCATGGTTTGCTCCCTCTGTCTGTGTGGGTAGATCATAGTACTGCTTGTTAAGAACCTCATAACCGACTGGATCTTCATCGGCCATTATTCTTGCTTCATTAAATTTCACATCTCTGATAGTGTTGATTTCCCTGGTCTAAGACATGTAAATCCTATAATATGAGGAATGTACATCATAGCCTACAAAGAAACCCTGCTCCACTTTTTCATCCAGTTTCTTTCTTTTCTTATCTGGTATGACATATGCTATGTGAAGGATTTCATATCATTATGATCCAATCCACTTGAAAGATCTTGGGTTACAAAGAGAAATACTCTACCAATCTCACCAATGTAAAAAATCAGCATCTACACACAAAATGAGATGCAAAATCTAATAGAACTTGATCAAACATGTATCAAATGATAAAGTACTATTGTTGTCTATACAAAATCAGCAAGCTACTATATTTCACATGTGTGAATCCAAACATGGCAATTATAGATCATTCTACACATAGAATTGCATGCAATCACAAGCATAGTGCACCAATGGATAGTAGAACCCAAGAGAACCATGTATAAGCATGAAATGAGATAGAGAAGATAGAGAAGAGAGAAGATCACTCTCTCCACGAGTTACATCCTTTTATAACAGGTTGAATACCTATTTGGCCACTTGGCTTTCTCTCCAAAATGCTAATTCCACTATTTTTTGGTCTAGATTCAAAGTACCCAACATTCAAATTTGAATCTACTCAAACTCGCCTTCTAACTTTTCCACATTTTCAAAAAGTGTTTATTCAAATGTCATTTAGACTAATGAACTTTGAAAAGTGAATCTCTAAGTCTAAAAACAAAATTGGCCTCAATATGCCAAATATGAAAATATAGCAAATATGATCAAACTAGTTGAAGCTTTCACACTCCCTCTTCAACCGATTTTAGCATAGACTTTGATAACACTCCAAGTGAAGTCCTATATATTATGTCCATGACCAGTACATAGGATATAGTATACTCCTAGTCTTGGATACACCCAGTGAAACAAGCTGTTAGTTATGCCACGTCATACTGGATGTGACCCGAAAGTAACTAATATCCTTGTGAGGCCCAGAACACACTAAATGGAGTTCAGACAAGGTATGAGACAGTGTATGCATGTGTAGAGTTATCAATAGCAATTCTATGAATAGTTGGTCCATGCTTAGGACTCTATTCTAGGTGAATCTATGAATAAAAAATTTAGGGCTATGCATGGCTATGTGCCCAAGTTGTTTTTGGCTCTATATATTGGGTCCAAACTCGTCCTACTCCTCATCATGGTTTTGGATTCATTGTCAGGCCCTCACTCTATATTCATGCTTCTTGTTCCTTGGCTTGGGGGTGAGGCTTCTAGAGTTTGATTGGATGCTTCTACTTGGTTGGGTGGTTTCTCCATAGTGTGTTATCATTGTGTTTGTGATTTGTAAGTAGGATCTAAGAAGCTTCCCTTATAATGGTATCAGAGCCAGGCTTACAAGTTTGGAGAGGTGATGTTTTTCATTGGAGCTTGGTGGTGATCAAGTAGTATTCTTATCCAAGGAGTGCAGCAAAGTTGCAAGTTGGTGGATCTTCCCAATTTCAATTTGCATGATCCATATATCTCTCAAATTCATTGTGGTTTATGGAGAATTGTGCTAGAAAATCAATTTTAATTGTCTTTTTGGAGTTTTAGCATGTGTAATTCAAAAGTAGTTACTGTTGGATTTATCTCCTTCACTCTCCTAAATCTTATTTTAATCTGTCTTCAGTCATGCTGTTGTATTTTACTTGTGTTGTCGCACAGTCTGAATTTTTACATGTAAAATAAGACAAGCGAAAAGCGTGATTGTCTGCGTAAATAAAATCAAATTTCCACAGGCGAAAAAAAGCGAAAA
The DNA here is from genome assembly GCA_029204225.1 of Diphasiastrum complanatum. NCBI lineage: Eukaryota > Viridiplantae > Streptophyta > Lycopodiopsida > Lycopodiales > Lycopodiaceae > Diphasiastrum > Diphasiastrum complanatum. The sequence continues at coordinate 46,942,617 of CM055102.1, forward strand.
AGACAACACTGTGTTTTTACACGTGATTTGTGACAGGCGAAAAAGGTGACACTGCCCTACAAATGTCAAAGGTGCCCTAATGGAAAAGCGAAGATACCATGTAAATCAAATTGTGCATCTTCACCAACGTTCATTTAGCAAGGCTGATGTCGCGGCCTTCTCATGCTCATCTCATGCACTGTGCAATCAGATTTGACAACGACATCAGCCACCCACGATCTCCCATAGACAACACATCCACTTTGTACCTTCTTTATCTGCACACGTGTAACATTATGTATATATATATTGAATACCATCTGCGTATCCAATGACAAGCAAAAGTGTGTGTGTAAAATATATCAAGCATTAGAAGCTTATCAGAGATAGACGAAGTAAATGCTTTCGCGCATCGATTCTTTGTATTATCAATAATAGGTTTATTCCTTTTTCAGATTGGATTAGCTTTGTGAGGCACGCGGTTTCGTCCGCTATTGTCTTGTGCTCACCTGCATTATTGACCTCTATATTTCGCTATATTTAATCTGATTACAATTCTGTTTGTTCTGCGTTTAGATTTGTGTCAATATTGCTATGTTTTTCTACATTCTGTTTGACTCTCTTATTGCTTAATCTGGTAGAAAATTGAAAATTTTTAGTTTCTTTTAGTTTTTTGAATTATCTATGAAATTGACTAAAAATAGTGATTTGACCGTGCTGGAGTCGATTTCAATCAGTTTTGGTCAACTGTGCTTCACTATAAGTTACACTGGTATTAACTAAATTTAGTAATTTCCAGGATAAATAAATCAAGATGGCCAAAAAAACTTCAAATCAAGTTGCAAATCCAAGTGCACCATCTTACATGGTGATTTGTCAGCAGTTGAGTACGGTGCTCAATGATATGAATAATCATAATCAGATGAGAGATCAGCAAATGGAGGTTCTATTGAATCAAGTCAAATTGATGTCTTCACCTAATCTCGGTTTCAACCGGAGATTTATGTGGGGGAGAAGAAGGAGAAAAAATCTGAAGTCGTCGAGGACTGGCTGGCCAAGTGGAGTAGTTACTTCAATCTGCACGGAGTTCCTGATGAGAAGAAAATTGAAAGCGTCGTGCTGTTTTTATGCGGCAAAGCGTCATCGTGGTGGCAAGACTTATCGGTGAAGTCAACTACTTGGGATGCATTTGCAAAAGTTTTCAGGAAGGCTTTCATAATTGCTGATGACATTGACTACTACCTGAAGTTCGTGAAATGCGGGACGAGTACAAAGAGTTTAGACTCTTATATCTAGGAATTCATGGACCTATGGAATATGTTTCCATCATTCGATGCCAAGTTGGCACTTTGGCAGTTTGTCTTGGGTTTGTCAGCCGACTATCAGAACAAATGTAGGTGAGATGTGCTTCAAAACCTCGAGGATGCATTTTGGATTGCAAAAACATATGATTCCACAGTGGTGGCATCCAGGAAGCAGTTTGCACAAATTTCAATCACTTTGTAAACCAAGAAGGGTAATAAGCGGGGTCCAAACCAAGCAAAATATTTTGACGAATTAGATCAAGCAGCATCGAAATCTAGGAAGCCAAAGAGAAAGGGATTTAAGAAATCTATGTCCCAGAAAAAAGCTAAGAAAAAGATCTTATGTTGCGTCTGTAAGAAGCATGGACATATAATGAAATTTTGTCCAAAAAGGAAGAAAATGTCTGTCCATATGATTTGAGATCCCAGGAGGCAATGATAAGACTTTGGAAATTAACCTAACCGATTGTGAGTGTGAATGTTCTTTAAGTACTAGTTCTTTCTTGCCTAATGAACTCTTCCATTTAATTGGCACAGTTAAAGATCAATAAGTGAGTATTCTATTGGACAGTGGTTCAGCTCATGATTTGTTAATTCTTATGATTATATTTAGCATTACATATTAATGAGCACATGGGCTAATCACGAACATTCCCAAAATTTTCTTAGTTCTTTGATCACCATTGGTCTCAAAAGTGAAAAATATTGGAAAATTGAGTTAAACAAGCCTAGTCACAAGTGAAATTTAAAAGAGCATTGTTCAAAAAAGGGAAACTTTTGAGAAGATTTTCTTTTTTCTATGGTGGATCCTTTTATAAGCTGATTAGTTTGTCATAGGGATTGTCAAAATGGATATATACATCAATATCAAGATTAAACACATTGGGATGTAAATAGTGTATCGTTGTTCATTTAAGATAAACAAAGGTGAACAATTGACGCTCTTCTCTTGGAACAAGAGAAAAAATTTTCATAGAGTAAGATGGATGTCATGTCTGAAACTGCTCCCCATAGACTTTCAAAAAAATGCTGCATTACGAAGTTGGATGATAAAAATATTTGAAGTTCTATTTACCTCAGTTTTTTAGAGAGAAGGGTATTACCCTCTACTCTTAAGATCTTGACAAGGTTTCTGCTGTAATTTTATGCGCAGTCATGTACAAGGGACTCCGTTAAATTGTACTGTCATGATTTTTGCCTGGACTTTCAAGACTTGTTCCACTTGGTCCTCAATGTGTGGCATTACTTAATAGGGAAATGCATGAGGCACTAATGTTTTGCAACTATGAGATTTGATCGTTCAAATCAAACATTTCAGAAATCTATTCAATATGCTTCTAAAAAGACGAACAACAAAGAAATAACAAAGCATCTCCTTCTTTCTTAGTCTATGATTGCTAGGACGCAAGTAAAAGCCATAGGATTAACAATATGGTGTCTGAATGTAAAGATCAGCATCTCATATGTGAATAATCAACTTTGTATATAAAAGGGACGTCAATTGCAAATTCTCAATAACACAATGCGGTTGCAGAAGCTGTTGGCAAACTAAAAGCAAAATGATGAGTGTGATATGCTCTGATAGCACTGATGAGTGTAATATGCTCTGATACCACCGATCATGAGAATAAAAACGGCTGGAAGGTCCTTCTTTGGTGTATTTTGCAGGTTTGGAGCTCAGAATCGTCAGTGGAGAACAAAGACACAGTTCCGGAGGCATCAGAAAGGCCAAGGCAACATCAAACAAGTTGAAAATCTTTTGAGTGGGAAGATTTTTACAATACAGTTGTTGTGAAAAGCACAGTCCCGGAGGCATCCAAAAGGCCAAGGCAGCATTAGACAGATTGAAAACCTGTTGAGTGGGGGAGATTCTTACAATACTTCCTAGTTGTTGTGGAAAGTGCTATTTGTGTGAGAGGTCTGCCAAGAATCTCTCATTTGTCTATTTGGAGTACCACAAATCACACTAGATAGTATCTAGTACTATCATTCAGAGTTAGGAAGCCTCATACTTTTCACACTACTGAAATCTGTTTGTTTGAACGATCACTCGTTTCAAAATTTTTGCAAAGAGGAGGCGGCCTAGCCGCCGCGCCGAAGTAGAAAATCTGGAATATTCTCTCTGAAAGTTCTTATATTCTCTTTTTTTTTCGTACCAATATCGGATCCAAGTGCGCTAGCAAAAGAGAGACCTGAGCAGTCGTACATCCGCGCTCCAGTCCGATATCGCATGTTCGTACCGATATCGGATCCAAGCACACAAACAAAAAAAAACTCTGAGCAGTTGTACATCCGCGCTCCAGTCCGATATCGCATGTTCCAATATCGGATCCAAGCGCACAAGTTGAAGAGGATCCTGAGCAATTGTACTTCCGCGCTCCATTCCAATATTAGGTGTATAACCAGAAAAATATACAGTTTTGTGGTGTGATAGATTACTTGATCTGGACTTATCTATTCAATAATGGCAACTCTAAGCAAGAGTGTCCTCAATGAGTCAAGCAAATTGGAAGGAGCCGGCAACTATGCAGTTTAAAAATTCAAACTGAACAACATTTTGATAGAAAATGAGCTATGGGAGATCGTGACAGGTGAAGAGACAAGGCCATTGATTGAAGAAGATCAACAGGCATTTGACAGGAGAAAACGGAAAGCACAAAATGTCATCACCTTATCAGTTAGAGATGCAATTATTCCCTACATTTCGGATTCAGAAGGACCACAAGAAGCATGGGATACATTGAAGGCACTGTTTGAGACCACAAATACATCTCGAGTGCTATTCCTGAAGACGAAGCTGCACACATTGCGGATGGATGATGGTGCAACTGTTGCTGATCACCTACTGAAGATCAAAGAGATTCGTGATCAATTAGCAGCAGTTGGAGAGCGAGTACAAGATTGAAAGATCGTGCAGTTGACATTGAATAGTTTGAGTAAGTCACATCAGATGTTTGTGACAAGTATAGCCACACAAGAAAATGTTCCAACCTATGAAGAGTTAGGTGGATTGCTTTTGCAGGAAGAACAACGTCAAGAGAACTTGAGTCATCGCAACAGGGGATTTGATCAAGCTCTTGCAGTCAGGGGACGTGGTAGTAGATTTGGTCATGGAAGATACCAATCAAGAGGTGGAAACTCAAATCGTGGATCATTCCAACAATTTCAAGAACAATCCAATGATGGCCCAAATTGAGGCAATTGGAATCAAGGCCGAGGTCAAGGAGCGGCTATTTGTGGCAAAATAAATCTGGAAATTGTAGGTATTGCAACAAACCTGGCCACTGGGAGCGTGAATGCTTCAAGAAACAAAAGGAGATGGAACAAAGAAAAGACAAAGGGCAAGTGAGAAATAATGCTGATTAACATCAATTTGATGACTATTATTATGAAAACAATTATACTGATCAACATCAATACGATGATGATCAATATGAAGATGATACAGGTGAGAGCTCAAAATTGTTCATTACAGCATTAATGACAAGTGATGAAACCAAGGATACCTGGTACATTGATAGTGGTGCATCCAAGCACATGACTTCAAGGAAAGAGTGGTGTTCAAAACTCAAAGAAACTCACAATGGTGATAAAGTTGGACAAGCTGATGGCAAACTGCTATCTGTTAAAGGAGTTGGAGTGGTACCAGTGAAGTTAGCTAGCGGGAAGATAAAGTAGATAAGCAATGTGCAATATGTACCTGGCTTAGCTAACAATCTATTATCTGTTGGGACGATGGCTGATCAACAACTCAAGGGTGAGTTGACAGTGACAAATGTCTTGTCAAAGACATCAAGAATCACTACAAAGTGGTTACTACAAGAGCTAGAATCAACGGGAATCGACTCTACAAATTGAATGCGAGATCTTTTGCTCAAGCTATGGTAAGCACGGTTGATAGTCAAAGTGATCTTTGGCATCAACGATTCGGTCATATTAGTGCTCAAAGTTTACAGATTCTCAAAAGAGGTAATCTAGTTATAGGATTGTCTGATATTTCTTTTGAAGGAAAAATTTGTGAAGGTTGCATTTTGGGAAAACAACACACAAAGAGAGGTTTTCCAAAAGTGCAGCAAGGAGAGCCAGTGGCATCCTAGATCTTGTCCACAGTGATCTATGTGGACCTATGCAGACTAGATCTCTTAGTGGCTACTATTAATTTATCACCTTCATTGATGATTATAGCAGATGCATTTGGATTTATTTCATAAGCAAGAAATCAAATGCTTTTGCTAAGTTCAGGGAATTCAAGACATTAGTTGAAAAACAAACAGGATGTTGCATCAAGACTTTGAGATCCGATGGAGGTGGTGAGTATTTTCTGACAAAATTTATTGATTTTTGCAAAGATCAAGGGACCAAGAGGCAGACTACAACACCTTATTCACCGCAGCAAAATGGAGTTGCAGAACGAAAGAACAGATCTATTGTTGAGATGGCTAGGGTGATGCTCAAAAGCAAGGGTCTACCAAACACCTTTTGGGCAGAAGCTTGTAGCCCAGCTACGCACATCTTGAATCGGTGTTCTACAAAATCCGTGGAAGGTAAGACACCCTATGAAGTTGTTACTAGAAAGAAACCTAATATTTCTCATTTGAGAGTATTTGGTTGTGATGCTTATGCTCATATTCCTGATGAGAAAAGAAGGAAATTGGATGCAAAGGCTATCAGGTGTATTTTCCTTGGATATGATGAGAAGGCCAAGGCATACAGGATGTAGGACACAAATGCACAGAAGCTTGTAATTTCTAGAAATGCTACGTTTGACGAGATGGGCCAAGGTGAACAATCTGAAGTAATCATTGAACCTTTTGATGAGGGAGCGAAAGTACAAGTCAAGAAGGAAGTTGATTTTGATATAGAAAATCCATTGGACAAAGGCAAGCCTGATGCTGAAATTCCCAAGAGAGTACCTAAATGGTACTTATCAGTCATAGATGGTGCAAAGAAGGGAGATACTCCTGAATCTAGTGAGCAGGGAGAGCTTAGAAAATTAAGTAAAAATCGAAAACCTCCACACAAGATTAGAGAGGAATCTAGCCCTAATGGGTTCTGTGCTCAAGGCTCAAGAACCAAAAATTTTTGATAAAGCAAAGGAACACGAGGAGTGGCGTGAAGCTATGGAAACATAAATAGAAGCTATATCAAAAAAATAGGACTTGGAACTTGGTTGAGCTACCTGATGGTAAGATGCCTATCACTTGCAAATGGATATACAAGATCAAATATGGAGCTGATGGGCAACTCAACAAATACAAAGCACGGTTGGTTGCGAGAGGATTTGAGCAGCAGGAAGGGAGAGAGCACCTTGTTTGTAAGCTCAACAAAGCTATTTATGGATTGAAGCAAGCACCACGGACGTGGTACTCTTGCATTGATGAACACTTTCAGCGAAGGGGAATGGTAAAGAGTGATGCTGATCCTAATCTTTACATTCTAAGGCAAGATTCAGATATAGTGTTCATTGTGTTGTACGTGGATGATTTGATTATTATAGGAAGTAATGAGAACTTAATTGATGAAATCAAATCAGATCTTTCCAATGCTTTTGACATGAGCGATCTAGGATTGATGCACTATTGTCTTGGCATTGAAGTATGGCAAAAGGAAAATGTGATTTTTCTTACACAAAGCAAATATGCATGAGATTTGCTTTATAAGTTCAATATGTAGGATTATAAGCCTTTGAATACACCTATGGATGTCAATACGAAGCTTACTGCATATGATAAATCTGAGAAAGTGGATGCTTATTTGTATAGACAGCTGGTGGGTAGTTTGATTTATTTGACACACACACGACCTGATATTTCTTATGTTGTTGGTGTTGTTAGTCAATTTATGCAAGATCCTAGTCAAACACACTAGAAGTCTGCTAAACGTATTCTCAGATACATTCGAAGGACATTGAATTTTGGTTTGAAGTATGATCAACCTGAAGTGCCAATATTGATATGATATACAGATGCTGATTGGGCAGGTAATATTGATGACATAAGGTCTACCAGTGGTCATACATTTAGTTATGGTACAGCTGTAGTTTCATGGAGCAGCAAAAAGCAACCTACAGTAGTCTTATCCTCGACGGAAGCTGAATATCGAGCACTCAGCAATGCTGCACAAGAAGCGGTATGGTTACAAAGATTGCTTGTGGATTTAGGTCAACCACAAGTGGATGCAACCACTATATCTTGCAACAATCAAAGCTGCATTCACCTTGCCAAAAATCCAGCTTTACATGCTCAAACCAAGCACATTGAAATACGTTATCATTTTGTTCGAGAGAAATTTTTTGATGGAGCCATTGATCTTGTTTTCTGTAAATCTGAAAATCAAGTGGCAGATATTTTTACAGTCATTAGGTAGATGTAAATTTGAAAAGTTTCGTACTCTACTAGAAATAGAAGAATGTAATTTTATCATTGAGGGAGAGTGTTAGAAATCAATGATAAACTTCATTGTTACACTTCTTAGTTATTGTTTACGATGTACTTTACTACTAGTTGTAACTAGCCGTTGGCTAGTCTAGTAGTCTACTCCTAGGTTCTCCCTCTCTATCAGGGTTCAGGGTTTATATGTACATTTTACATTCAGTATGTTGTAGTGTGATAGATTAATAGTGCGTGTTTTTCTTCCGGCTTCTTTGGTGATTGCTTATGGTGAATGCTTGATGTTCCATTTCTGATTGTTGACATGCACGCTCGAAGCCTACAAGCCTGCTCCTTCTCCTTCCTATCAACGAACACAAGTCCAAATAGAAAGAGCGAAACGCTACTTCCGTTACTATGAACATCTAAGGGCAGGCCTCGGAATGCAAACTTAATCTACAAGGCCATTTTGCATTTTCTCATGTCCCTTTGTATGCTATTCTCCATTTCTCTTTCCTAAGCAATATGGAATGGCTAAGGGCAAGCCTATTGGATGCCAACTTTACATTTCACCTCGTCGGGTTTCATCACATCATAGTGTTTCATTACATCATAGGGCTAGCTAAGTTGTTAGTTTGGCATCCAAAGCCCCTTTGGTCCCAAGTTCAAGTGCCCCCTCTCCCCCAAAACCAATATGCATTACATCATAGGCATCCTCCCACACATGGTGAGCTGATGTATAATTCTTAAATTGGATTCACCCACTTATCTACAATTCTTTGTGATTCCAGAGGTCAATAATAGCAAGAAGCATTACCTTATAGGATTCTTCCCATATATGTACATGTGGTGAGTCTATGTATCATGCTTGAGTTTGGCTCACCCAAATCATGTTTGATTCTTTGTGATCCCACATGCTAATAATATCAATAAGCATTAGATTATGAGCATCTTCTCACACGTGGTGAGTTAGTCTTGCCACCCAAGTTCAATTTCTATGTGATCCTATGGTCTGATAATACAAAGAAGCATTATATGTACATGTGGTGAGTCTATGTATCATGCTTGAGTTTGGCTCACCCAAATCATGTTTGATTCTTTGTGATCCCACATGCTGATAATATCAATAAGCATTACATTATGAGCATCTTCTCACACATGGTGAGTTGGGCTTGCCAAACCACCTTGGTCATCTCAACGTCATTCTATGTCTCCTCACATGATGTTCCACTTGAAGAATGTCCTATTGAGCAAGTGCGTACGATTTCTGCCATACAACACATCCTTGTTTCTGATAAAAAAAAAGTCAATTTGGCCTATAACAACCTACAAAGTAATCATAAAATCAAATAAAAAGACATGCACGTGTTTTTCTTTTCTAATATTTAAAAACATTATTCAAATTGTGCATATTTAACAATGGTTACATGGTATTGGAGTATTTTTTTCAAATACTTTGGACTCCCATTGATGAGAAATCTAGAAAAATGTCACTAAAATGGAAATGGTAGATGGCTTCAGTGATTTTGGAAATCTTTGTTGTTCATTTGCAAGACTGTGTCATTATGCATGTGTGCCAAGTTGGATTTAAATAATAGCCTATAAATTCATGTCATGTGCTAACGTTAGCACATTAGCTAATGATACTTCTGATTGTTAGTTTGAGGGGCTTTGAAGGAAATTAATAAATCATTTGTACCCCTCTTATATCCCTCCAAGCTAATAGTTAGACCATTATGAGATAACAGTGGTAGGTCAAAGATAATAATGGTAGGCGAACTCTTAGAGATAGTTAACTTGTGGAGGTTGTAAAGGAAAGCTCCTCAAGGTCTTACTTACAAGGTAAAACACAAGAGAACACATTGTGGACTAAACCACCCAACCAAAAAGAAGCAACCAATCAATCTCTAGAAGCTTCACCCCCGAGCCACGGATTAGGAAGCAAGAGTAGAGTGAGAGAACCTAGAATTGATATAAACATAGTCGATTTGGTAAAATGGCTAGTCATTACCAAAATTCCACTATCTTGTTTATTCATTCGACGTAATCTATCATGAACACAGTCCTCTCCTATGGATTAGGTATATCCTAGAATCTGAGTTATGATTCACCAATCTCATCGTTCCAAATTCCGGAGACCATACCATATCATAAGAGTACATATCAATTCTTAAAAGACACATGAGTTGTTTCTGAAAGTCCTTTCCATCTGGAAAGTTCCAGACTTTTCCAACTCTCACACGGTGTCAATAAAAGGATTGTAATCACAAGAATACCCTCACTTTAGATATGAAACAAATTGTCATTCCAAAGTTAGGGTCCCAATCTAGAATACGTCTAGATTTTCCTCTTAAGTTCTAATCCCAAATGAATGAGGTGGTAGGGCAAGTTTCCAAGGCTCATATAGACCCCAAGCCACCCTGTGCATGCAGTTATGCAAGGCCTAAACTTCCCAATTAAGTAATTCCATTGCTATTGATACTATACACATGCATTGATTGTCCTAAACCATGTACTAACTCCAATTAGTGTATGTGGACCTCACAAGGGTAGTAATGACTTTACATGTCTCAATTGGTATGACGTGGCATAACCAATAATCTCGAGCACTGGAGTGTCATATATCCAAGTCTAGGATTATATTGAATCCTATATTTAGGATGTGGACGTAACATTCTTCTCCCCTTGAACTGCTCATGTCCTCAGAAGCAAAACTTAGGAAAAGTCTTTTTTATGTTTCTCTCCCATGAATCATCATCCACAGTTGGACCTTTCCATCGAATTAAGCACTCAGAGATAGAATGATTTCTCAATTGTTTATCTCTGGTTTTGAGTACTTTCTCGGGTTCCAAAGGCAAATCTTTCAAGTGGAATAGATCCTCATCAGATCCAACTGTATCACCTTCATGTAAACTTAATTTTAACCGGATCACATGAAAAACTTGGTGTGCATTAGATTTTCCTTGAAGATCTAGCTCATAAGCTAAAAAACCAATTCTTTGTACAATTTTGAACAGTCAATATCGGGTCGACAGTTTATAATGTCTTCCGGTACTAATGTCTTAGAATCTTTTGGAATCCTAAGATATACCCAGTCATCAACTTTAAAATATCTATGAGATCTCTTAAGATCGGCATAATGTTTAGCTCTATCTTGGGCCCTCCGGATACTAGCCTTAACCACTTGCAACATTTCTTGCATATCATGCAAGAAATCAGCAACCTTCTATGGATTTTGTCACCACATTGGTAGTCGGCAGGCAAATCTAGGACAAACTACCATAAAGCCAACTTAGGATCGAATGATGGAACTCTATTCTAGAGGTCCATAAATTCTTGGATATGAGAGTTCAAGCTCTTACTACCCATTCTACAATTCACAAATTTTTGGTAGTAATCAACGTCATCAGCTATTAGGAAAGGTTTTTTAAAACCCTCTACAAAAGCATCACAGGTCGTGGGTTTCACCAGCAAATCTCGCCACCACCACGATACCTTGCCGTGTAAGAACAACACGACACTTTCAGTTTTTCTCTCATAAAAAATTCCATGTAAATTCAAGTAACTATTCCACTTAACGAGCCAGTCCTCCACAACTTCGAGTTTCTTCTCATTCTTCTTCCCCAAATAGGTTTCAGACTAAAATTTGAGGTTTAGAGAAGACAATGATTTTATCTGGTTCAAAAGAATTTCCATCTACTGGTCTCTCATACTACCATGGTTCATGTCATTGAGTGTCATACTCAATTGTTGGCAAATCTACATGTATGATGGTGCAATCAGATTTGGCATAGCTCAAGTCATAGTTTCTTCGGCCATATTGAATTATTTATTTCACGAAATAAATATAGTCAATTCACTAACTTTAGTTCATTTCATAGATTTAAAAAAAAAAATTGAGAATTTTGAATTTTCAAAAAAAAAAAATTTAAAATTTTACGTAATTTGAATTTCATAAAAAAAAAAAACACTACCAATATATAGACTATTGAAAGCAAAAAATTGATATATTGTTCGATTTCTAATCTTACCAATATAATGGCAGTCCGACATGCAAAGCACACAACATTAACTGCTTTTTGTTCATTACGAAATTTTTATGTAAAAGTTTTACAGAAATTGTCAGCCTAATTCACTAATTTGTGACCCAACCGTCAGAGCACTGAAGAAACGAAATGTTTCTAATGCCAAAGCTTTGCTAGCTTCCAGTCCTGAATTTTTTTGACAAAAGACAACAAGACACGACACGACAAGACACAAAATCAGTCGTGCACCACGAACAGCCAAGATGATCAGTCAAGTACCAAGGGGTACAAACATTTGATCAGATATTATGACATCAGCAGAAGTATTCTAGATCGTGGCTAATCTGCCACTCTTGTAATTCACGATTAGTTGTAGATCTTTAATCTTTTCTAATCTGTAAGTTACAAGACGCGACACGAAATTGTTCGTGAACTATATACTTTCTGTTTGATGCATAATGCTAGTAAGCAAGACAAGAAGTTAGAAGACGAAATATACAGAATACGAGTCCGCCTGCATACGAGACAATTCTGCATAGGATCTGTAGATCCATAAATCTGCTAGTAAGCGAGACACGAATTCGTGAGAGAACCATATTTCTCTCACGCCAACGCACTGCATGGATCTGTCATACAGTCCTTGAAGAATCAAGAAAATCAATAGATGATATTGTAGCTATTGTGCACATTATTAATCTGTATGATTGTATGATCTTGAATATAAATTCGTCTGCTACAATTCGTATGTCTGATTCACTTGCTCATTTTAATTCTGCACTTTGGTTTGATCTTATTGAATGCTATATCAATTTGTTAAAGTAGATCAGTAGTGTCTGACTACTCTCTGAAGGATTGTAGGAATGATATAGTCGGTAGTGTCCAGCGATCATATCTGAGTTCTTGACGAACTGATCTTGTTTGTGAATCCTTTCACTTCGTGTTTCACCTCGCTTCGCTTCGCGATCACTTGGCCATAAGGGTAAATCAATTATAGAGCTCATCTTCGTTTTGTTTCGTTTCATTTCATTTCGTTTCGTCTTGTTTCGTCTTGTCTCATCTCGTCTCGTTGCAAAGCCTAATTGATCTTGTCGCAAACTCTTTCGCTTCGTTTTGATTCGTGTCATTTCGAGATCTCTTTGCTTCCAGCATAAATCAATGTTAGAACTCGTTTAAGTTTTGCTTCGCTTCGCTTTCTTTTTGTTTTCTTCCAGATTTCGTCTCGTTTCATTTCGGTGTGTTACAGAGCCTGATTGATCCAACTCGAACAAAAATAATTCGAGTTTCGTGAAAAGTTTCGCGAATCGTTTGAGATCTTCTTTTATCAGTTTGTCACTAGAGTTTTAACTAGAATTTGCATTTTCTGAGTGCATTTTTCGCATCAAGAACATGTGTATAACCACTCAAAACGACCATAATCTCTCATGCATGTCATAAATACTTTCACATATATCATGAAACCAATCCATACAATCTCAGTACCACAATTTAGGGGAGAGAAAAAAAAACAGGCTTGCGATCATTTGACAATTTTGCTCACAAAACTTCCAAAATTTCAAACGATCATAACTTGAGCTACGGTGCACCAAATTAGGCGCTATAAAGCACAATGAGGAGGGAGACCAAGTGACTGAGATGATTGACACGTCAGCCTACCACCTCAGCTGCACATGTGTGAGAATAGAGACACCGAAATTCTATAGTAGGGTGCACTTTTCTAGGCCATATTGTTTTAAAACATGCAAACACCTCCCCAAGCTCAAAAGTCATGTTACCAGCAATCTTAAATGGTCAATTAGACTTCCTTGAAGCATTTTTACATTTCCTAAGAAGTAGTATGGGCTAAGAACAAAGATTTCTTGATTTGTAGAAGGGCTTTTTGCTTCAAACTTGATGGAGACAAAGCATAAGCCCCCAACCATCAATTTATAGGTTTGATAGCATGCTGGAGAGGTCAAGAGGATTACTAAATATGCTATAAAATGTTCCTGCATGATCCCCTTGTGGATTGAGAGCAATCCATCCCCCAAAAATCTCCAAAAAAAGGCCTTTTTCGGCCTTTTACAAGCTCAATTCACCGAATTCTTGGCTCTAACTTGTGGGACAGCTTCAAAGGACTTTTATTCAACTTTTGGCAAGCTCTATGAGGCGTTCTACAGTAGCCTACTATCCAACTTTATGAAGAAAAAAAAACTTGCAAAAATGATGATTTTTGACCATTTTTCCAATTTTTTATTCACCATAAAGTGGCATGCAACGCTTTCTCTCACGCATGAAATTCAATTTACAGAATTATAGCCATCCAAATGAATTGATTTTGCTGAATTTTAGCTCTTGCTATCAATTTTTGGCCAAAAATCATGAAAAACAAGCAAATTTTGACCAAAAACATAGCCTAGAATCGTAAATCATAAAAAGAACCGACATGCATCATTAATTCGATCATTAATGATTACTAGAATGAAAGTACACTTGCTGGAAAATTCAGATCTACCAAAGATTTGAGCTACATAAGCAAAAGCTCCAATAAAGCATCACAAATTGGCTTCCATGGACAATCTTCTATAAATAACAAGGGAAATTCGAGAGAGATGGATCTTAACGACATGCAAATGGAAAATGGGAGAATTCACCCACTTCGAGTCATGTTCTCCACATGGATGAGAATAACAATTGATCCACACCAAAAATTCGACGAAAAGCAACACCACTCCAAGTTCTCCAATCTTCGTAAGCCTTACTTTGTTCCCAATTAAGGGAAAGCTCCTCAATATCCTACTTACAAGACAAAACACAAGAGAACACACTATGGACTAAACCACCCAACCAAGAAGAAGCAACCAATTAATCTCCAGAAGCTTCACCCCCGAGCCACGGATTAAAAAGCAAGAGTAGAGTGAGAAAACTTAGAAATGAATCAACAAATGAATGAGGTAATAGGGCGAGTTTCCAAGGCTCATATAGACCCCAAGCCAGCATGAAGTATCACATGGCCTTCATTTTTGGGAACAAAAATAGTTAAGGGGAGTGCCATGTTCGGCATGTAATTGGCCCACATGCTCACTAATAAGTTAGGCTTAAATAGCCATGGTGCTAAATCAAAGTAAAATTAGTTTTACAATGTAATTAATAAGAGGACATAAGCATCCACATTATCTTTATGGTGGGCTTTGTAATGATGGCAACAAGGCCAAATTTAAACAAATAAAGTCCTAACTCATATTAGAGGCACAAATCCCCACTATAAATAGTTGAGGTCATGCTAAATTTGGAGGCTATTCTACATTCACTTATTCATAGGCTATTCTACATTCATTTATTTGGAATTTTCTCTTACGAGATTTCTTTAAAATTCATTATTTGCATTTTCAAAAAAACATCACATCACAAAATTAATAGTAAGTGTGGCCTAAGGTACCAAAACTTCAAATGCATAAACAAGCAAAGGTCAGCATACCAAAACAAAAGAAATCAGACAAAAATGCCAACCATGCGTAGATGATATTAGAGAAAAGACCAAACAATGTAAGAGCATTAGAAATCACAATGGATCAGCATTGAATGCCAAAAGGACATGAGATCTTGGCAAGAAAGACATGAAAACATCGTGTGGGATAGTGGCTTCTTGGAGATTCTCAAATACTTCAAGAGACATAGATTTGAGCTCGACACCAAGGTTTTGCAATGTTGCAAATATTATCTTGAGGTTTTCTGTGGAGTCTTATGATCTCACCCTTATCCAAATTTTGTCATATATTGTAAAAAATTTCAATTTCCATATATATAAGGGTGGTTCATGACGATGCAACCGATCGTTTTGATCAGTGTGCAATGGTGAGCCCGTTTGTGGTTCCTGTTCGCCATCAGCTGGAGGTTCCATAGGATTGTTCTTTTCTTGCTCTTTCTCCTCTACTTGTGCTCTCTGTACCCAGTGTCGTATTTTCTGGTACTGTTTTCTTTCTTCCCTCACATTCGAATACGGCGCTGAAGTCGAGGCTTGGTCATCAGTGACCAAAGGTGGTGGTGAGGGGGCCACTTCTTTCCTTTTCTGTGCTCGCGTAACAGCTAACAAGGGCATGGAAATGTTGCCCTTCCAGTGGTATCCCCGCTGGAACTGTTGCCTGTTGTATTGCAATGAAGTTTAGTGGTGCACTGGTTCCAGGTCTCAATTGACAATTCTTGTAGCAGTGTCCATAATCGCATTCTCGGCAGAAGGATGTATACTGTCTTTTGTAAGGACATTCTGCAATTCTGTGTCCTTCACCACATCCGTAGCAGCCGTAATTTCTCCCATCTTGACGTTGAGTTTGAGCTGCATAGGCCGCGATATATTCATTTATGGCAGGATCCATAAATGGTTCATCCGCTCCATACCATTGTTGCTGCTCAGGTTGAGGTGGTACTGGCATCTCTGGTTCCGCTGCTGTCAGGTTCACGTGAGCCATTTGTTGATTGGCTGGACCCGGTGGTGCAGGTTAGGCCATACGCTATTGCTGATTTGGTGCGCCATTCCTTGGTGTCGCATTTGGTGCCCCTTGATGATATGGATAAGAAGTCTGATAAGGACTCCTCTTCTGTTGAACAATCCGGGGGTTGGGCAAAATCATGTATCGTGCGATGTTGCATTGCACAGATGGCAAAATCTCTGTGTCAGTACTGGACACTCATTTCTTGTATGGTTTTGTGTGCATACTGAACACCATACATTCTCGCGTCATGGATACTGTAGCTGATTTGGTTCCGGTAGAGGTGGCGTTGCTGCTATAGCTCTTTGTAAGGTTTTCAGTTTCTGATCAAACTGTGCCGTAAGCTGCTCCATCTGTTGTTTGTGTAATTTTGTCATTTGATTCAACAACAATTCTGTGGATAGAACGGAAGCATTTGATGATGATGATGCTATCGAGGGAGTAGGAGTATGGGTGGATGGATATTTGTCGTCTGATCTCTCATCTTCTTCCTTGATGGCATCCTCCATAGCTTCTTGCAGAGTAGCATACTGCACCTGTCGTTTCAGTTCTCTTCTGATGCTCCGTGGTAGTCTGGCTAGGAACCACATGATCACCGCATGGTTGGGAGTTAGGGCTGCACTGCACTTGGATCGTAGATGTTTGACCCGTTCAATATAGTCCCTAACCCTTTCTTGTTTTCTCATCTTGACTTTGCTCAGTAGGAGAAATGAGTCTTCTAGGAACTTCCTTGGTTTAAAGCGCGTAATCAGAGCCGCTTTAACCGCCTCCCAGGTGGATTTCTCTTCCTCTGACAGGTTGAAAAACCAATCTTGAGCCACCGCTAATAGGGACATGGGGAATAGCATCAACTTTTCTGCATGTGTCCGTTCGCCGTAGATTTCACAAGTTTGCTCGTAGATCTGGAGGAAGTGGATGGGATCTGATGTCCGTCGTATTTTGGTATTTTCATCCGAGGTGTTCTCCGGACTACTTGCAAGGGAGCGACAAGTACGGGTTGGCCCATTGAATCCATTGGTGCTAGTTCCGATTCTGCCTCTTGTTGTGTAGCTGCTAATCTGGGAAGGTGTGGTGCTTGATTTGTTGTCCTTCTTGCTACTGATCATCCAGATCTCAGATTCATCTGATAGTGGGGTCCAAAGTAGTTGGATATTGCTTGTACAATGGGATGCAGTCTGGATCTTAAGAATCTGATCAATCTAATCGGCCGGAAGTAAATTTTTGGCCTTGTATGGTGATTTTTCCTTGATAACTTTTTACTCCTTGCACTAATTGACCTGAGATTTTGACAGTAGATGGATCTGGTGCAGATCTTTCCACTGATCTAGTCTGCGAGGGTTTTCTTGTGTGAGGGTTGGCTGTGCGAGGGTTCTTTAGCTGTTTTTCAGGTAAAAAACCTTGATATCTCTCAGATCTTGGGGAAGTAACTCTCGCAAGGATCACAATAGCTGAATCTAGATTAGATATGACTCTAGAATTTGCTACGAGAGTTGACTCTCACACTAAATGAAAATTTCATTGTATGTGAGGGTTCAAAACCACTATTTGAGCTTGATCTTCACCAAGTCTCTATACTAACTCTCGCAGGCTTCATCACTAATGAAAATTGACATTCTGGATCAATTGGAATGGTCTGCGAGATTTCTTTCTGGAAGGATTTGTTGGATCTTTATTTTTTAGTGATTTTTTAGCACTTAAACCCAATTTTCTACTCACTGGTGTCAAACTAACTCTCGCAGACTCTTCTATGTCCTGGTCTTACTGAGATGAACTTCAGAATTCTCTACGAGAGTTCTTGTCCACTAGAGCTGAAAATTTTTGTGTCTGCGAGGGTTCTTTGGTACTTTCCCATCTTTTTTTCACTGGGAACTCTTGCACAGGCACTTAGACAGCAAACTAACTCTCGCAAGGTTCTCTGTGTCCTGGTCTCACTGAGATGGAACTTCAGAGGGCTCTGTGAGAGTTCTGGTAAAGATTTGCATTTTTTGGATTTTTACAAGGATGTTTTTGAATTTTTATGGTTTTTTCTCTGATTTTTGCAATCTGCTTGAAACTAACTCTCGCAGGCTTCTATGCAGGTATGGGACAGTACCTTGGAGCTGCTGCCAGTCATGCAAGGGTTAACTCTCGTTGCTTTTGGAGATTAAAATTTGATGAGATTTTAGGCTCTTTTTCCCTCCAAAATGTATATTGGTGTGTTTTTCGGATTTTCTTAGGTTTTGGTTTGGATATCAAGCCCTTAGAGGCTGTTCAGGGCCTCCTCTACCCTCTCACACTTTCTTCGCTAGCTATGAACAGTCCAAACACAGAAAAATACAGAAAACTAACTCTAAACACCCAAAAATCTACCTAAAACTACTCCAAAAAACAAGAAATTGCTAAAATACAACTATACTAATTAGTGAAAACCTATCCTCGGCATTGGCGCCACTGTAGGGTCGACTATCTTGCGTAGTATAGCCCTCCCGCCTGTCAACAAGGGTTAGATCACTGGATAGGCACCTAACTATGCATAGATGCTACTTTTAGATAGTTCTCTACTTTCTCCCTTAACTCTACTCACAACTAACACTACCCACCGTTAACTCTACTCCACTACACTAGCATTCATCATGGTTGAGGGTGAAAGAGAAGAGAAAAAGAAGAGAGGGGAAGAGGGTGAGAGAGAGTGAGAGAGATGAGATGGAGGTTAGCTCAAATGCTCAATATCATTGCTTATGGAGAAACCTTAACTAGCATAACCAAAAAGCATGAAAAATGGAATTAACAAACAATCCACAACAATAGCATAAGCAAGAGTGATTAGCAATTGAGGATGCTTGAGATCCCAAAATGGTAAAGTCTCCTCCTCTCAATTAAGCATGAAATTAGAGTACAAATGGTGCCATTTTATAAATGGGGAAGGCCCTTGTCCCAGAATCCTATTGGCTAATATTTACATTGATCCTATCCATTCATCTTGGACCCAACTTGATCCAAGGGTCCAATGAAGCAAAAAATACGACATTGTGATTTTACACGAGATTTCTATCAGGCGAAAAATACGAAAAAGCGACATTGCATTTTTCAACGGATTTTTGACAGGCAAAAAATACGACGCTGTGGTAACACTCCGTGTAATTTTGCAGACTGTGTAAAGACACAAAAAAATCCGCAAAACTGGATAAACAACTGATGAAGATTATAACCGATTATTCGATTAGTAAGAAGAAAAATAATCCAACACTCCTCCTTAATCTGAATCCTTGAATGCCTTGACCTTCAAACTTAGTCCTACACAAAATCTTCTGTGTGATTCCAACTTAATACTTTGGTAAAAATATCAACTGTCATATCTTGTGTTCTACAGTACTGCAATCTGACTTCTTCGTTGAGAACTTTGCTTCTAACAAAATGATACTTCAGTTCAATGTGCTTATTCATGGAATGAAATCTAGGGTTGGCTGATAAAGCGATGGCACTTTGATTATCAAAAAATAATGTCGTCAGGGCATATTGATTCAGACCGATATCTGAGAGTAAGTTTCTCAACCAAATTGCTTCCTTCGTAGCTTGAGAGACTGCGATATACTCTGATTTAGTGGAAGAGAGAGCTATCGAAGATTGCTTGCGACTGTTCCAAGAAACTGGACCATTGTTGAGGAAGAATGTAAATCCGAAACTAGATTTACGAGTGTCTACATCTCCTGCCCAACTTGCATTTGTGTAACCACTGAGTAAATTGAGCTCGTTGTTTTAGACTGTTCTATAACAAATGCAAAAGTCCATAGTAGCTCGAAGATATCTCATGACTCTGATAAGAGCCTTCCAATGTGTTACACCAAGATTAGTCATAAACTGATTGAGAGAGCTGACTGCAAAAGCTATGTTTGGCCTGGTACAGATCATGACGTACATAAGAGACCCCATGATAAAATGGTAAGAATACTCACGCATCTGCTGCTTCTCATGGATTGTTTGGGGACACTGGTCCTTTGACAATTTGAGTCCTGATTCCATTAGCGAGAGAGCTAACTTGCTATTCATTAGATTATATCTGACTAACATGTTGTAGATGTACCTCTGTTGTGTAGTGTATACCAACTTCTGTTTTCTGTCTCTATGGATTTGTATACCAATGCAGAAATGAGCTTCGCCCAAATCGGTCATGTCGAATTCGGAAGATAACATTGTCTTGGCTTCTTCTATTGTGTTGGAAGATTGAGTCAATTCATGTAAGATCCTAGTGAATAGCATTGGAAGCTAGGAAAATGAGTTTTGAGGTACATCATTGGAGCTCGAGATTTTGGCATATTGTATGAGGAATCATCATCTAATCTTTTTGGATTTTCAGATTCGGACTATGTTGGAGATGTAATGGATAGGAAATCCATTAGTGCTCATTGTATTTTCATAGGTGATGGAGCTATATCATGGATGTCGAAGAAACAAGCCACTATCTCATTGTCATCTGGTGAGGCCGAGTACAAAGCTCTTACACATTGCAAAAAAGAAATAGTATGGATCAAGAGGATGATCAAATATCTTCACTTGCTGGATTTTTTAGAGAGACCAATCATGTTTTGTGACAATCAATCAGCCCAAAGGTTGGCAACCAATTCTATCTTTCATGCTAGGAGCAAACAAATTGAGGTGCAATATCACTTTGTGAGGGAGCAACTCATTGCAAAGAAGGTGGAACTTCAACATGTGTCCTCAAGGGAATTTGCAGCTGATATCTTTACCAAAGCATTGGGAAAGGACTTGTTCATGAAGCATAGGACATCACTTGGAGTGTTATTAAAGTCTATGCTAAAACTAGTTGAAGAGGGAGTGTGAAAGATTCAACTAGTTTGATCATATTTGTTACATTTTTATATTTGGCAAATTGAGACCAACTTTATAATAAACTTAGAGTTTGACTTTTTCAATGTTCTTGAGTCTAAATGTCATTTGAATAAACACTTTTTGAAAGCTTGGAAAAGTTAGAAGTTGAGTTTTGAGTAGATTCAAATATAAATGTTGGGTACATTGAATCTAGACCCAAAAATAGTAGGGTTACATTTTGGAGGAAAAGCCAAGTGGCCAAATAGGGTTTGGACCTGTTATAAAAGGATGTAACTCATGGAGAGACATATCTTCTCTATCTCATTTCATGCTTATACATGGTTCTCTTGGGTTCTACTATCTATTGGTGCACTATACTTGGAATTACTTGCAATTCTATGTGTAGAATGATCTATATTTGTTATTTTTGGATCCACACGTGTGAAATATAGTAGCTTGCTGGTTTTGTACAGAAACAACAATACTTTATGCTTTGATTCATGTTTGATCAAGTTCTATTAGAGTTTTCATCTCATTTTGTTTGTAGATGCTAATTTTTTCTACATTGGCAAGATTGGTGGAATATCTTGTTTTGTAACCAAAGATCTTTAGATGATTTGGATCTGAATTGATCCCAAATCTTTCACACCAAATCTTTCTACAAATATGTTCTCTGTTAGTAGAATTACAGATTTATGACACAAAGTGGAATTTGAATCAGATCAATGCAAAGTAATCGATAACATAGGCAAGATCCTAGCACTCGGAAAGAGGCAACACCGTCTCAATCAATTTTGGACTTTTTAATCTATCTAGGACTATTTTCTACATGTGGTACCAAAAGGGCCAGATAAGAAAAACAATAAAAAATTACTAATTGCTGAAGTGGGATTTTCTCGAGTTAAAATCTCATTTCAATACAACTATAAGCCAAACAAGACAAATTTGGTCAATGAGACCCAATTTAGTTTTTAAAATTTATTGATGCTTTTTTCAATAGCTATGAGCACCTAATATAATTGTAAATCCAAAATGAATTTGGTTTTTGAGTATCATATTATACATTGAACTTATAATTCAGATGAAATACATTCCAATTGTTAGATCAAGGAGGTTATGGTGGATGTTTCCGGGAAATCAAATATAATCATGTTTAAAATTAGTGTTTATTTGAATAACATAGACAACTTTTAAACATAAACATTGATATTTAAAAGAAACATAAACATAATTTGATAGTTATATTTAGAAAAAACATAAACATCACTGAATCATATACTACTTTCAAGCTCTATTGTAAGAACTCTCATAGAAATTTAATCACAATATGTCATTTGCCACTAAAAGTGGTTCATATTTATAATTAATGGTCTTGGGCCAAGCAAGCCCTACATTAATCAAGAGACTATTACAATTGATGCACAACTTTGGTGCAATTCTAGACAATGTACAAGTTTAACCTTTTAGACTAACTGTGATTTACTATTTCAATATTCTAAAGGTTGAGAATTAGAAACCATTTTCAACCTTTAGAATTGCACAACTTTGGTGCAATTCTAGACAATGTACAAATTTGACCTTTAGACTATCTTTCTACATCATGATTTCTCATGGTCTTACAATACACATGCCATGAAATAGGATTTACTTATAATAGGGTGACATGGCCACACCCAAAAAAAAGTCGGCTTTTTACAAAATTGCCAAAATGGATTTACAACTGAATTTACAAAAGGAATTACATGTCTTTTGAAACCAAATTTGGACTCAATGTTGCCAATTCGGAATCTACCAACACTCACTAATACATTACAAGTCCTACACTGATGGCCACAAAGATCGTAACCAGGACTCTACAACTACTCATCAGTATCAGCTGCACCTTCATCGGATAATTTGAACAAGTATTCTTTGATGTGTGCCACTAATATTTCCAAAATAGATATTGATTTTTCCACAGAATAGCCATGTGCCTTAATTGTTTTTTTTGCCTTTGATTTCCATGCATGAACAACAATATCTACATCCATATATTGTAGTCCGTCGTTGTTCGGAATCCTTTTTCTAAGCAATTTTTGTACAGCTCCGAGTTGTGAACTCGTCTCTGGTTTCTACGTCGTTGATTAGATTTTGGTTTGTACCACAATGCTTTAAACTTTGTGGCCAAGCCTTCTAAGTTTTTCTTCACTTCGATAACTTTTGCCACCCAAATAGGTATGGAATCCTCCACAACATCTTCATCTGGAGGCCGCATTGCAACAAATTTGTCCAACACAACTTCTCTGCATGGGATGAATTCAACCAAAGGTGCATCAATTTTTCGCCCACAAAACCTCCGGGGTAATAATTCTACATCCATTTTGACCTTATTGATCAAAGTTGATACAAATGAATCGAAAGTGGTTGGCAAGGATTGTGGCCAAAAAGCTTCTTGGCTATACATTGATCTTGACAACATCTTTTGTTTGGAAAGATATTTGACAAGTTTTGTGGTCTCAACCACACATGCATCATTGCTATCCTTGCATTCTGGAAACTTTTGGCTCATGAATCACAAATAATCTAAAAATGACATTATTTCTTTCATTTCATCTGGATCCAGATCCTTCGTGGATGTTAGAAAAATGGCTTTATCTTTTGAAGGTACACATTGCAACAATTTCAAAAATAACTCCATGCATTGTCTCCATCATTAGAATAGTATTTCCATTGCATGGTTGGCTCGCCATTCATCATTTGAAAACAAAAATAGTGAGGATTGGTGTGTCCTTCTAAGCTATCATTTCCTTGAGCAATACAAGGATCTATAAATTGTTTTCAGTCTACCATTTGTTCCAGTATTTCTATTTCAGTGCTTTCGATACAACGCCACCTATTTTTTTACCAATTTGTGCTAGCATATCTGACATTGTATGAGTTGAGCGCAATTTCAAAGCCCTGAATATGACACTGAATACTTGATCTATGTCTTCATGTGTGTG
This sequence comes from Diphasiastrum complanatum, assembly GCA_029204225.1. Taxonomy (NCBI): domain Eukaryota; kingdom Viridiplantae; phylum Streptophyta; class Lycopodiopsida; order Lycopodiales; family Lycopodiaceae; genus Diphasiastrum; species Diphasiastrum complanatum. The sequence continues at coordinate 46,966,543 of CM055102.1, forward strand.
GCCAACCAAAAAAAATCTCATTTCTACTTTTTGAAAGATGTTATGTGCCACTAACATACAACAAAGACCAAAAATAAATTTATTCTTATTCTCCCTCTAACAATTGTCAGCTTGAATACGTAAGATCAGAGGTAAGTTACCACGTGATGCTTGTACCTTTCTTATTGATCACATTATTGATGTGGCAACTTGATTGCTATTGTGAGCATGCAAGATATCAATCCAAACATCACAGAGCAACTTGAATCCATGAACCAATATCCCACAAACATGTGTTTTCAAAATTGATTGCCCTCTAATCTGGGAGGAGTCTTGTTGAAACGAGATAATATTGTTGTGTTTTGATCCATTCCATCAATGATAAGTCACAAGGACTATCTAGGATGGGATCTTGACTCTTCTTTCCAATATGCATACAATTTTCTAGAATGAAAAACATGATGTAGATGATGAGCTCTCAATGCAATATAGCGATCACGCATCCTAATGTCAAGAGTTGTCTCTATTGCATTTTTAAGGTCATCACATATTTTGCATTTGGACATTCTTTGTCTTGTTGGAGCCTTGACATGTCCAAACTCTTGTTTCCACATCTTGTAGAGCGTGAATCTTGAAACTTCAGGAATACATGCGTGTTTAAGTTGTGTGTTTCTAGTTTTGAAGACGTCATGTTTATGCATGCCGAGTGTGAGATGATGTTCGCAAATAACAGTACCATCTTTTGATTTATGTTGCAGATGTGGTTGAGGCAATTCATGCTTTTCCAAAATCCAACGTATTATGGCCAACCCTTTCGAAGAATTCTCACGTTGCTTGAATGTGCCGGTGTTTCCATGAAACTTGTACATAATGGAAAAATGTGCCTCAGCAATTACTTGCCAAAACATTCCATAGGAGATTCCCAATAGATTCTGATATGCTTTTATGCATAAAGCTTTACCATCCAACGTATGTTTGAAACGCAATTTGGGTTCCTCCAAAATATCAAACATTGCATCTGACTTTTCTCGTCTATGCAAAAAACATTTGAACATTTGCAATAATTGATTATGCTTGTCAGCTCCTCATTTTCTCCACACACCTAGTTGCAAGCCTTCACATTCTTTGTAGGTAATTTGTCGAATGCACAACTTACTACAACATGGTTGCATCAACGTTTCCCTTATATTTTTTGACGATAAAACATATTCTGTCTTTTTTGGTGCAACATAAGCAAGCACACGTTTTCTTTTGAGACTCTGGGTAGTTCCAAAAGATGTTGAATCTACTTGAGGCTCTCTTTGTAGATCTTCCAAAAGTTCATCTGCTTGTGACCATCTTGATCTTGCAGGATCGTTTGTCATATTAGCATCATGTAATATGTTGCTTGTGTAATCATGTTCATCGAAATCGAATTCCGAAAAATCTGAATTACATCGGGTTGGATGCATTTGCACTTGCAAAAATTGATGATTTCGGTGTATGCTTTGTTTGAATGTTTCTTTCAAAATGACGTCTTTTTGTTGTTGTTGTTATCAAGAGCCCCTCCAACATCCTTCACACCTGTAAGAATATCCGAGTTATATGCTGATGCAGATATATTAGTGCGAGTGACCACATCCTCGACATTTGTCAAGATATCCGAATTATAGCTACTTGTTCTTGACATATTACGATCATGAGAAATATCTTCAATTCCTGTCAAGATATCCAAGTTATAGCTACTTGATCTTGACATATTACGAACTTGAGAAATATCTTCGATTCTTGTCAAGATATCCGAGTGATAGTTACTTGATATTGTTGTATTGCAATCAACGGATCTGTTTTCGACATCTACTGATCTTGTCGACGTTTTTTGGATGCTACCCCTTTTTGAACCACAAGGATGGCCCAACATTTTCTTCATGTTGTTTCTATTTGAACGTTTAGAATAATACGTAAAGTAAATGATACATGTTTTCTCTTTTTAAAGTGCAAAAATAGCTTTGACAAACACCAAATCATTGTTTGATTTTGCATGTAGAAAGGGTCTCCATCATCTGTCATGGCATTCACAATATTTCCTTCTGATGTAATTGAGGTCACCTTCATGATAACAAGCAAGTTTTTTTCACTGGGATAGCAGCCTTTGAATCAGCAGTGAAAACTACTACCCCTTCAAAATCCATACAATCAACAACGTCATCAATGTTGTATAATAGACACTTGGCAAGAACTAGTTCATTTATTTTGAGATTATCTGCATTATCCCACAAGATTTTTTTTGCAATGACATCGATGGAAATATAGTTGTAAACGTCTCCTAGGCGATCAAAATCACCATGAGGGTATGGCAAAGGACAATTTATTTTAAACACCTTTGAAATTAGAACCACACTTTTATCCGTACCAACTTCTCTGAAAAAACATGTTCCACTTGATTCAGCAGCTAAGACATTTCCAAATGCAACCACTTCTTTCCGAAAAAATAAAACAACTAGAACATCTTCTCTCGAGCAATCCATGTAGTGACCCTGAAAAAAATCATAGGTACATTTTATATTAGGATTTGCAATGCTATTGGAAGTATAATTTGCAAAATTATGAAATTATAATAAATTTGTATAATAAACAAAATTATGAGACTGTAACAAAATTATGAAACTTTAGCCCTTAGCTCTTGACCCATAGTCAGTGGCCCTTAACTCATAGCCCTTAGCTTATAGTCGTTGGCCGTTGGCCGTTGGCCCTTGCCCCTAGGCCATTAGCCTTAGCATTTCACCCTTAATTTATAGCCCTTGGCCCTTACCGCTAGGCCCTTAGCCCTTAACTCTAGCCCTTGTCCCTTAGTCCGAAGCCGCTAGTCCTTGACTTTTTTATATATTTGTGAACATTTTATCTTGTCGTTATTATTACTTTTGTATTTATCTAAGGTCTTTTACTAGTTTACAATTCCATTTTTTATGTTTTTCTAATTAAGGTTAAATCCTTTCAATGCTTTCTAGATTTATTTTTTAGGGTTTTAAGTTTTTTAGAGAGTTTAAGTTTGTATTATAGTTCTTTTAAGATTTAACACCATTTTTAGCAATATTTTTTTTTTCATTTTTTTGAATATCTAGTTTTTTTACATTGTACTATCATTTTTTATGTTATTTTTTTAATTTTTTATTTTGAAAATTAAGTTTTTTTGACACTATTTTGTGTTTTTATTTTTTTATGTTTATTTTTGTTTTGTTGAATATTTAGTTTTTTTTTATACTATTTTATTTATTTTTAGATATATTCATTTTTTAATTTTTTTTGAAAATTATTTTTTTTGACACTATTTTGTTTTGTTTTTTTTTATTTTATGATTTATTTTATGTTATTTTTTTGGTTTTTTTGAATGTTTTTTGGACACTATTTTGTTTTTTTTATCTATGAATGTTTTGTGTTATTTTTTGGTTTTTTCGAAAAATTTTATTTTTTTGACACTATTTTGTTTTTTATTTGATTTTACGATTTCTTTTGTGTTATGTTTTGGTTTTTTCAAAAAATTATTTTTTTGACACTATTTTGTTTTTTATAAGGTTTTTTCAAAATTTTTATGTTATTTTTTGGTTTTTTCAAAATTTTAGTTTTTTTGATTCTATTTTGTTTTTTTTATTCTATAATTATTTTATTTTATTTTGTTTTGGTTTTCTCGCAAATTTATTTTTTTGACATTATTTTGTTTTTTCAAGGATTTTTTAATTTTTTTAATATTTTTTCTAGTTTTTTTTTGAATATTTAGTTCTTTTCACTCTTTTAGTTTTTTGGAATTATTCATTTTGTTTTTTGTTTTTTTTAGATTGTTTATATAAAATGGTATTTTTTTGGAATTTTTTTATAGTATTTTGTCTTTTTAGATTGTTTTCACCATTTTAATCTTATTTGTCATATTTTATGCCTGTTTGTTGGTTTTCTTACGATTATTTTTTGATCCTTTATAATATTTTGCTCTCTCTTGGTTTTTTAGATTTTCATCTTTTTTTTCCCCTACTTTTGTATTAGCAAGTTCATGGAAGGGATGAGGAGAAAAGAGAGCACAGTTGAAGCACTTAATAATCCCATAAGCATTGGGTGCAACATTGACACTTTCCAATCTATATATACACTCTTCAACTAGTGGATTCTACAAAAATTGGGAGCATAACCTTCCATTTTGTAAAATGGTCTCCCAAAAATGGAGATCTTGGGTCTTCTTGAGATCTTATGTCCTCATGACACGTGGCATTCCATTTGTCCCATAAGTATTTATGAAATTTGACAATGGGAAAAAAACATAAATAAACCCCCCTACAATGATAATTTACATTGTCTTTTGAAATTTTTAAGCTTTCATATAACAGAGCTACTTACTTAGATTTTCTTGCTTCAAATTTTTTTGCTAAGACAATATGGTAAATAATTTTTTGCTTTTCTCATGGTTTTTTTAGTTAAATCTATTTTTAAGTTAAATAATGTTAATAAATGTATATATATAAATATATATAAATATCCCCTCTCTCCCGCGCCCACCCGCCGCGACGGGTGGGCGTAGAGGGGGGGAGGGGGTGAATTAAATATTTTTTTTTTAATGGTCTCCCCCCGGCCACCCACCGCTACGGGTGGGCGCGAGGGGGGGGGGGATGAAAAAAAAAAACGGCTGGTGAGGGGGGCTAGAAATTTAAAATAGAAACATTTTTTTTGAATTCCCCCCACCCCTCCACTCGTCGCGACGGGTGGGCGGGGGGAGGAGAATGTAAAAAAAAGTTCCAAAAATTTGAGTCGTCGGAAATTCGAGTCTTTTCAGAAAAAATCGAGTCTCGCCAAAATTCGAGTCGTCCAAAATTTGAGTCTCTTCAAAAAAATTCGTGTCTCTCCAGAAATTCGAGTCTTTTCAAAAAATTTGAGTCATTCCAAAAATTCGAGTCTCATTTGAAAAAATGGAGTAAGTGGCAAAATTTGAGTCATCGGAAAAATACGATCCTTTGGAAAAAATTCGATCCATTGGATAAAAATCGAGTCGTTACAAAAAAAATTCGCGTCATTACAAAGGAATTCGACTCATTGGAAAAATTCAAGTCTTTCCAAAAACTTCGAGTCATTTGAAATTTATTCCCCCTCCCCCGCCCACCCGCCGCGACGGGGGGAGGGTTTGGAAACATGAATTTTTTTTTTTTTTTTTGAAATTCTGCTCCCGCCCACCCATCGCGGCGGGTGGGTGGGGGATTGAGAAGTTAAAAAAAAAAGGTGGGCGGGGTGGGGTAAAATTCAAAAAGTTTTAATTAAACACCCCCCCCCTCCCCCCCCCCCCCCCCCGCCGTTGCGGAGGGGGCGTAAAAAATATTCTTTTTTATATTAAAAATAAGTGTTCCTTAATTAAAAAGTTAAGTTAAACTCCCTCCAGCCCACTCGCCGCGGCGACTGGGCGTGGGGGGGCTTTAATTAGTTTTTTTAATAAAAAAAAAGATTTAACCCACCCCCCCAACCCGCCGCGTAGATTAGTTTTTTTAGTTAAAAAAAAGCTATATATATATATATATATATATATATATATATATATATATATATATACACACACACACACACACACACACACACACACACACACACACACACATATTAGTAAAGAGTGCCTGTCATTGACGGGCAATGGCGGATGTGCATCAATGGCGTGCGTGCGTGCCCTAATGGCTTTGTGTGTGTGTGTGTGTGTGTGTGTGTGCACATGTGCTATGTGTGTTTTGTGTGTATGTGTGTGTTTATGGAATGTGTCAGTTTAGAGAGAGAGAGAGAGAGAGAGAGAGAGAGAGAGAGAGAGAGAGAGAGAGAGAGAGAGAGAGAGAGAGAGAGAGAGAGAGAGAGAGAGAGAGAGAGAGAGTTGTGTGTGGATACATATGTGTGTGTTGTGTGTGTGGGGGGATCTGCATGTGTTTGTGGGTGTGTGCACTGTGTGTTGTGCATGTGTTTGTGTGTATGTGTACTTGTGTGCGTGTGCATGTGTTTGTTTGTGTGTATGTGTATTTTTGTGCGTGTGCATGTGTATTTGTGTGCATATGTGCTTGTCCATGTGTTTGTGTGTGTGTGTGTGTGTGTGTGTGTGCACGCATAGGGTAAGGGTTAGACGAACTTCAATGTACATATCAACAATGAGGCTGCCTACAAAGGTTTGGACTTGCTGGCCAAGGTGCGGCCATCTACTGATATAGTCTTGTAGTTGATATAGTCTAGTCGTGTGGTTGATTAGCACCAAGAATTTGGAAATTTGAGCACATATATTTTTGAGCACATTAGCACAATGTAGCTCTTAATTGCACCTGAAGAAGCTTATTGCTACGCATGCTTTGTTTCTTTAGCTTTGTTTAGAGAACAACCAGATACTCTATACCCTAAACTGAAAAGCATAAGCATGTAGGCCTATACCTATCATTACCAAATGATGTCCAGCTACAAAACAACTCAAAAGCACATGGCATCCCACACTTACACTAACCTTTGCTATACAAAAGGGCAAGTGGGATGCTACCAGCCTACAAATCATGTCAAATAGATATAGCAGAGTTGTCAACAATAAGGTTTTCCTTAAAAAACCATCTCCTTCACATGATGAAATGACTTGGGAGTCTAAACCATTGGGATTTCACCTGTTTGAGAATGCTATTGGAGGGGCCGAGATCAAGCAACCTCAAAATCTATCACCTTTTGTTATTGAAGACAATCAACATATGGAGGAGTCAAGATTTGAAGATGGAAGTCCTCGGATTTCACTCCTAGAAGATCCACAAGGGAGTGATCCGAGCCCAAGAGGCTCACTTATGATGACAAAGGAAAACAAGTGAATCTTGATTCCACTTATGCTTATTTTGTTTCTCATGAGGAGCCCAAAGATGTCCAAGAAGCCCTCAATACCAAGGAGTGGTATGAGGCCATGAAGATTGAATATGATGCCTTGATCACCAACCACACATGGGAGCTAGTGATCCACCACCTAACATGCATATTATTGGATGCAAGTGAGTGTTCAAGATCAAGTACAATCATGATGGCTCCATCAACAAGTACAAGGCAAGATTATGTGCTAAAGGCTTTGCACAAATATATGGCCTTGACTATGAAAAACCTTTGCTCTTGTAGCAAAGATGGTGACAATAAGAATCATAATCTCTCTTGCCTTATTTTTTAAGTGGAAATTGTTTCAACTTGATGTCTCCAACGCTTTTTTGAATGGCTATCTTGAGGAGGAGATATACATGGAACAGCCTCAAAGATTTATCAAGGATAAATCTAAGGTGTGTTTGCTATTTAGAAGTCTTTATGGCTTGAAGCAAGCACCTAGATCATCGTATTCAAGACTCAACAACTTTCTACTTTCATTAGGATTTGTGCTTAGTGACTATGATCCTTCTATGTACTTAAAGTTTGATGGTAGTAATATTGTCATTCTTCTAATCTATGTAGATGACATTATTCTTAGTGGAAGTTGTTTGATGCTAGTTCAAGAAACCAAAGATGCATTAGGAAGATAATTTAAAATGCAAGATCTAGGAGAGATCCATTACATTTTAGGCCTTGAGATTGATTTACATGAAGAGTATGCTTTTATTTGTCAATCTAGATATGTCTTTTCTATGTTAAGAAAATCCAATATGCAAAATTGTAAAGGCATAGATACTCCCATGGAGCAACATGTAAAAGATCCTATTAAAGGTGATGAAAGATCCTTCAAGGACATCACACTTTATAGGAGTCTTATAGGCTCTTTAATTTGGCTTACTATCACTAGACCCGATTTGAGCTATTGTGTGCACAAATTGAGTCAATTTATGCAAGATCCTAAGATCCAACATTGGAAGATGGCCAAGAGAGTTCTAAGATATGTATCTTCTACTCAAGATTATGGGTTATTGTACAAGAATGAAAATCTAACCATTGTTGGCTATTCGGATTCCGATTTTGCAAGTGATAAAATGGATCGAAAGTCCATTAATGCATATACTATCTTTCTTGGAGGCAATCTTGTGTCTTGGCTTTCAAAGAAGCAAGATACCATATCTCTATCTTCTTGTGAGGCCGAGTACAAAGCACTCACTACAACAACTAAAGAGGTGCTTTGGATCAAGAGGTTAATCATGGAGCTAAAGTGCATCAAAGAGGATGATCTTCCCTTGATCAAATGTGACAACATATCGGCCCAAGCTCTTGCAAACAATCCTATTTTTCATGCAAGAAGCAAGTATATAGAAGTGGCACACCATTTTGTAAGGAAAAAGCTCATTGGAGGTGAAATCAACTTGGAACATGTCGACACATCTTCATGTATTGCTGATCTTCTCACAAAGCCACTTTGCAAAAGTGCCTTCTCAAATCATAGATCTAATCTTGGTCTTATCTCAAGATTGATCCACATTAGATACATTTTTAGGAGGAGTGTCAACATATTGGAAAAATCCATCTAATGTTGTAAGTAGGGGTCCTAAAAATGCCAAAGATGAATTCAGTTTTTTTGGCTTAGTAAAGACCCATCTTAGAATAAAATATTCAAGGTAGGTAGAAGTAGAAACTTGAGCTACCATAGGAATTGCCATTTGTACTTTGCATTTCACATTTAATGCATGAAAAGACTAGGTGACACAATTAGTCATTGTGAGGTGGCTTGAATAAGTCTAGATAGCTTGAGAGGTGGATTCATAACTCCAATTCAACTCAAAGTAGGAGGAGAGTCCATGGATCTATATATATGTGATGTACTCTCATTGAGAAAATGATGAAATTTGTGTGTAATGCAAATTTGGAGACTAAGCTTTTTGTGCTCTCTCTCTCTCTACTCGAGTTTGTACTTTCATTTTCTCTCTCTAGTCGAGTTGAGACATTTATTGTGCTTAGTTTCATGTTTTGTTGACAGATCTTGCTTGTAACACAATAATATTTCTTGTATGATCAGCTTTCCTATTGTCAATCAATGCTAGTCTGATCTTTATGGTATTATTGGGCTTAGGAGATCAAAAGTACGTGTGTAGGGCGTCCCACACGTGTGAATTTAACAAGTACCTCAATAATGCCTGCATCTCAAGCTATATCTTACAACATTTGCTATCACTGATGGTTGATTTTAGCATCACCCACCCTGTCTTGTTTTGACAAGGGCATGTCAGAGCAAGTCACATTACTCTACAAAACAACTGAAATATTGCAACTATCAAGGTACATTATCAATGTTGATGAATGCAAGTTTTGTTTGACAAGTGCTATACAATTCTCACTCTTTGTCACGTTTATTTATTTCTTTGTTTCTCTTTACCTATTTTGTGTGATTGATTTTTGCATGAGGAATAGCTATTGCACAAGAGTCTTCTGTAGAGCATCTCCCAAACACATTTTCATTCATCTATCCATCTTCAGATTCCCTTGTACAGAAGTTTAGGATTCTTGAGACATATGCAAAATCCATGTCAAATTAGAGTTGATTTATGCATCTCATTGCAATATTTATCTTTGAGTCAACTACAACAAGATGGAAACAGATTTAGTTAAAATTTGTTCAATCTTTAGTCTAGTCGCATGTTCAGCATGTTTCAAAAACGTGTTCCACATGCCGATCCAATCCTGAACATGAACAATTACAAGCAACAACATCTTCACCAATAGATTTTGGAGGGGGGGGGGGAGAGAGAGAGAGTGGATCTGCTTGGATCCACTGGAGCAGTTACGCTGCCAACAACAACATCAGCAAGATCGACAGCCAAGGTCACAAGTCAAATATGAAAAAGACAAGGCTAAAGAAGGCAGATGGGTAATCCAAGAGACTCAATCAGAAGAAGTACCCCAGTCACAACGAAGATCCTTCAGAAAGAGAAACACAAACATTGGGAAATCAGTCTCCTTCTTCAATCAACTTCTCGTCATACATCTGCATCCATTCTCATGTCTGTCGCCCACACATCTACCGTTGTCACTACCACCCTTCCTTCCATCTGTTTGTTTATCATCAGTTTATTGTTCTTCTGAGAAATTCCTAGTTTTTTATAGTCCTACCAAAGCAGTTGAAAGATTATTGCAAATGTCTTGCGGAAACCAATTGCCACATACAATGGTTGATCAACCAAACGAAGACCTAAGAAGCAAGCGAAGTGACTAGAAGAACTAAAGAAGAAGATCCAAGAAGCTGAGGAGGAAAGGACAAAACTTAAGCAACAGATGAGTCAGACCAACCTTGATCAAAAGAAACTCTCTGGAGCAATGATAGTTGAATCCCCTCCTATAAAGTCCAAAGAGATCCAAAAGTAACGGATCGAAAGAAAGAGTTGCATAAAAAGAAAGTTGAAGACAATCATGAACCTGTAAAATAAAACGAGTCTCTCACCCAGCAAGTGGTGGTCAAATCTCAACATTGCAAGGGTCCAAGGCTACAACTGTAGAACTATCAGTTCCTTGATAATCAAAGTTTGTGCAACCTGCAGATCGAAGGTTTTCCTTGAGACTGGAACTTCAACTGAGAGAATAACCACGGAAACACCCAGAGGCAAATGGAGGATACAGACCTACCAGAAGATAGAATCTGCCAAGAAATCAAAGATGAAACCGTCAATGGCAGATACAAGTGACAAAACAAAGAGACACATGGAAAGCACTCTAGCATGCAAGTTGTGAAGTTGCTGAGAGCTCTTCAATTTTGAGAATGTCAACCAATTGTAGCAATAAGACATTCTGGTTAAACTGCGGCAATTCATGAAAAACAGTTTTTGTGATAAAGATTGGCGACAATAATCACTTGGTTCTATGTAAGCGAACGAGGATCTATCCTTTTCCAAGTGACGATCGAAGATGCCAATGCAAAGCGGAGCGACATTGTCCAATATGAGTTGTAGTGGGTCCGGGAACACATTAGGGGTGGGATGATGTTGGTTGATTCTGATGAATCCCCAAGATACTTGGATAGAACAACTCAAGAGCACCTCTCACCTTAGACCGAGGAGGTCTCTTAGAAGACAAGACTAATGAAGACTGAGAGTCGAGTATGAGAGCCGAGGAATACTAGTTAGTAATGACAAGTAAAAACTGTGTAAGCCTCATGGTGAATCCCGGAAGATGGAATGACCATGTAGGAACTAGTGTTTTTAGGCAAATGTATTAAATGCAAGTAGAACCCCCTCAAAGAAGGTAGAATGAGCCACCTTTTGATGGTGACCTCTAGTGGAGAGCATTATTCCACTTGTAAATTGTGAAATGTGGAAATTCCACTAGGATGCCACCTAAGGAGCTCTCTTGCTTATTTGAGAGACTCCCTCTTTGAGTAGAGGAGCTTTTTATGAATTGTATCAACTCCATGCTGAAATGAGAAGAGCCTTCACGAGTTTGGTGATCCATTGAGCTCCTTGATCATGCTTGTTTCTTGAGTGATGCATTCATGATCTTGACCTTCCCTCCTTTTGTTTGTGGTTGTGGACTGTAGAGTGGATTAGATTTGCTGCTTTTGTAGAGTGGATTAGTTTCTTTTCTTGTTTGTGGAATAATTTAGGAATCAACATTCAGGTAAACTAAAAAGGCTAGATTTGTGGTGTAGTTCTTGCATATCTCTTTACAATCTAGTTCTTGATGTTCTTGGGATGTCCAAGAATCAAAAGACTGGTTGGTTTCTTGATTCTTGGACTTCTAAAATGCTGTAGTTTAGTTTTTGTTTCTTGTTTTTTCAATTTATGCAAGTGTATCTCGGTTTAGTAAAATGTAGGCTCAGATTCAGTTCGTTTTAGAGTAGGTAGCTATGGAATCTACTGAATGTTCATTTGGACTGCACTCTGATCTGTGAATGAGCGTTCTTGGCTTGCATCTATGTATGAATGTAAGTGCGTTCAAGAGAGACCACCCTGAGTAGTCCTCTGACAGGCAGGACAAAAATATACTACAACGAAAATCTGTTCCCTTCTGCCTAATTTGGGTCTTTAAACAAGAAAGATAGTCTCAAGAAGAACCCACCGTCTCTACTGATAGGCAGAAGTAAGAAAGAATTAATTTTAAAAAACCAACAGATCCTCTAGATCAGAGGATCTGTATACAAGAAGGCAAACGACCAAAACGAAACCAACGACGGAAACGATACCTTCTCCTGCCTGCACGCTCCAAAGAATACTAGCAAGATCATGCAAGTACCCATAAGTACAGATATCGGATCTGATGGTATGACGTCAGCAAATACATTTTAGATCATGGCTAATCTGCCACTCTTGTAATTCCCTGATTAGTTAACCTACTAGATGATACTTGACATATAGATCAACATAATACACATACAATGTAAGGTAGTAGTCTGATGCTAGTAAGCAATCAAGACAAAATATAGCCAATGTGTGCGAGATGAACTCTATGATCAGGATCCATAGAGATCCAACTGTCCACTAGTAAAGCAAGACGATTAATCGTGAGAGAACTGTGTTTCTCCCATGCCAACGCTCTGCATGGATTTGCATGCAGTGCTTGAAGAAAACATAGGAAGTTCAATATAGATAATTTCTCTTGTTGTGTCTGATCTTATATGCAAATGCTTCTGTTGTTAATCGTGTGTCTGAATTTTTCTTGTTCATTTTAATTCTGCACCTTGGTTGAAACTATGTTGGATGCTGCATTAATTTTATAAACGTAGATCGACAGAGCCTGACTACATTCTGGAGGACTATAGGAGTGATTCAGCTGGTAGTGTCCAACGATCGCATCTGAACTCCATCCGAATCGTAACAAAGGATTGTGGTTCCTTCGCGAAAGCTTTGCGACTGCGAAATCCAAATCGCGATACACGAATCTGATTCTCATCAGTGTCATCGAGATGATCTTGTCAAAACCAGGTTCGACAAATCTAACGAAGCTGTTTCAAAGGATCCAAAATCACAGGGTCGTTTATGAGATCCCTAGAGTTTATGACGGGCACATGGTTTTTGAGCTCTCTCCCACACAGGGGACGAATAATGGAATGTGCCATACGGAACAAAAATATGACGGCCATTTTTGGACAAAGCCTTTCACAAGCAACATAGTGTTTGATGGTGTTGTGCATATTAGTTATTGTGTGGGCATGATGGAATGCCAAAAAGTGAGCTGTCCATACGCCAGGAAGAACACTACCTTTTTCAGGGGGAAGTCTGGGATATCTTGAGCACATTATATGAAGTGTGAGGTATAGCTTCCAAGCTACATCTCAGGAAGAAATTTTACTCCCTCAAGATGGCAAATGGTGATTCTCTTCAAAATCACGTCAATCAGTTCAAGAACCTGTTGAAACAAATGGCCGCTATCGGATCTTTTATAGACGATCAAGACGTAGTAATGACATACGACAGTTGGGTGATGATCATCACGACACACTCTGAACTGACTCTTCCAAGAGTTATTACAATGCTGTTGTAGAAAGACTCTCGAAGAAACAAAGCCTCCAGTTTCTTGACTTTTGACTCTCATGCCTTATACACCAACAAAGGCTTGACTAAGCAGAAGAAGAAAGACACAAAGCCATCAAAGAAAGATTAGAGACCGACACATCGTCACGAGCAGTCAACTCAGTCAACAAAGAGGAAGCTATTCTGCAGATACTACAAACGTACCAACCACAAGATCCAAGACTGTCAGATACTGCAGACAAAGAATAATAACAAGGAACAGTCGAATCAAGTGGCAAATGTAGCTGCAAAAGCTACACAACCTACTCAAGAATCGGATCATGATGCCTTCATGATAAACCATTAGGGATCATCTAACGACAGCTCTTGGTTTCTAGATTCCGGTGTCACACAGCATATGACCAGTCATATCGGTTATTTCAAGTCCTATACGCCTTACAGTACCAAACGATATGTTCACCTTGGTGACAATAGCACTCAAGGTATCAGAGGTGAAGGTACAGTAAAATTGAGCTTTTCCAATGATCAATGTAAACTAATTTCAAATGTCCTTCATGTACCAGATTTGTCTACAAATCTACTCTCTGTTAGCAGAATTACAGATCTAGGACATAAAGTAGAATTTGAATCTGATCAGTGTAAGGTAGTCGATAGGACAACAAACAAGATTCTAGCACTCAAAAAGAGGCATGGATACTTGTATAGATGAAGTCATTTCTTTTTTGCCTCTAGTCAAGAACTTAGTACTTTTGTTCAGTTGAATAAAAGTTTACTTTGGCATTATATACTTGGTCATTTGAATCATGCTTCTGTACAACAAATGTCTAAGCAATTGATTGTTTTTTATCTCGACTATCCTGACAAGAAAGTCGAATTATCTGTTTGTCAAGACTACCTAGTCAACAAATAGACTAGACAACCATTTAGATCAAGCCATTAGCATACTGCTAGAGGATTACTAGATGTTGTACATATAAATATTGTGGCCCAAGGAAAAATCCTTCACTGAAGGATGCAAAGTATTTTATAACTTTTATTGATGAAGTTTCCAGAAGAACTATGGTATATTTTATTAGGAAAAAATTAGAAGCTTTCAACTGCTTCAGAATCTTCAAAGAGCGTGTAGAGAAAGAGACTGGTAAGACAATCAAAGCCCTGATGTCAGATAATGGTGGAGAATACATCTCTATCAAAGTCAAGGAGTACTACTAGAGCCAAGGCATTGAACAGCAGTTTATCACTCCTTACTCCCCTCAGTCTAATGGCTTAGCTGAGAGGAAGAATCGTACCTTGGTCGAGTCAGCTAAATGTATGCTAGCACACTCATCTTTATCGAAGAACTTCTGGGCTGAAGCTGTCTCCACTATAACTTACATCTAGAATAGATGTTCGACCAAGGCCCTCTCAGGTAGAACACCCCATGAGGTGTGGATAGGCTCAAAGCCCTCATTGAAGAACCTACAAGTATTTGGATGCATCGCCTTCATCCAGATCCAAAAAGAGACAAGAAAGAAATTTGACTTCCAAGGTCTCAAGACAATCTTTATCAGATACACTTCATCTGACAACACTTACAAGCTGTACAACCCCGATACCCAGTGGATCTTATTCAACCAGGATACAGTCTTTATCGAGGACCAGTTCATCAACCTCAAAGGCAAAGACATGGTTCCAAGTAAACCTTCAATGCCTTTCACCGACACGACTATTTGAGCCACTGGCTCAAGCATGGCTATAGTAAAATTGTGCAAATCTATCAAGATCTGTAACGAAACTAGATGAAACAAAGCGATGTGAAGAAAAACTTGAACAAGCTCTAATATTGTTGAAGCGAAATAATCGTGAAGCGAAAAACAATCGCAAACAAAATTAATTCAGATGGAGTTCGGATATGATTGCTGGTCAATGTCTACTATATCATTCCTACAATCCTCCAGAATGTAGACAGACACTACTGATCTACGTTATAGATTAATACAACATTCAACAAGATTGAACCAGTGTGCGGAATTGATGAAACAAGTAGATGAGATACATGAATAATAGCATACAATAATTCATTTGAGATCAGACAAAATTCAGAATAATATGTGCATAATAGCTACAATATCATCTATTGATCCTCTTGATTTTGAGCACTATGTGACAGATCTGCACAGTGCATTGGCGTGAGAGAAATAATGTTTTCCCACAAATAGTGTCTCGCTTACTAGCGGACTTCTTGGATCTATTGATCCTCTTACAAAATTGTCTCGCTCACAGGCGTAGATTTCTTTTCTGTATATTGCCTATTTGTATGTGTTTGATGCATCTAGCAAATGTGTATATTTCTTGAACTTTTTGTGTCACTTCAAGTAACATTCCTGATTAGATAGATTAAACATCTATAACTAATCATGGATTACAAGAGCAATGGATTAGGCATGTCCTAATGCTCTTCTGCTGATGTCACCATATCAGATCAGGAATTTGTACTTCATAGTACTTGGTTGATCTTCTTGGTCCTTTGGAGCACAAAGTGTTTTGCCTCTCGAACATTTTCGTTTCATGTCGTGTCGGATTTGATATGAGCCTTCCGACTCTCCTTGACCATCAACACACTTTGAAGGTCTTCAAGTGTAGGCAACTTTCCCATGATGGCATAGCTTTGGACAAGGTTAGTAAAATCATTGCTTAAGCCATTCAAAACTATTTTCACAAGCTCACTCTCATTAATAGGTTCACCAATATAGGCAAGCTCCTTGTTAAAATCTTTCACTCTCAAAACGAATTGATGTCCACTCTCACTCTTCCCTTGGAAGCATTGGAGAACTTGACTCTTGACGGAAAGTAATCTTGAGGTATTCTTGGACTCGTAGATCTTTTGAAGAGTCTCCCAACCCTCTTGGCTAAGGTACATCTCCTAGTTCCTTGAGAAAATCATTTGCAACATTCATTTTAATACAATGGAGTGCAATCTTGCACGTCTTCTTGTATTTAGTTGCTTCTTGTGGATGGATTGGCTCATTTTCCTCTTCATTCACAATATCCATCAAATCTTGCATGACAAGGATGGATTCCATTCTTAACTTCCAAATTGAATAATTTGAAGAATTCAATCTATCATTAGAATCCAAAAGATAGGCACTGTAGGGTGTGTAGATATAGTTGGTGAGTGTTGTGAGTCGAGTGGTGCTCCAATATGAATGATGAGAATCGTGACAAGAAAATTCATGAAGCATTCGCGACTCTCTTTCGAGATTCGGATGGAGTTCAGATGCGTTCGCTGGGCATTCAAGCTGAAATACTCCTACAATCCTCCAGAGGGTAGTCAGTTACTACTGATCTACGTTCATAGAATTAAACTTAAGTTCCTAAGTTTCATTAATTACTCAATCAATTGGTGGTGGGTGAAGTGTGTTTCTTTCTCCACCATTGATTAGTTTGTGTTTTTGGTAAAGGGTGTGGATTTCAATCCCACCTTCATTAGGATAGCCAATAGGAGAAAGGGGCAAGGGCATTCCCCATCCATAAAAAAGCACCATTTGTATCATATTTTCATGCTTAATGAGAAGAAAGAAACTCTACCATTTTGGAGAGAAGCATCCTCATTTGTTATTCCATACTTGCTAATGTCATTTTGTGTGTGTTGGCTTTTTTGCTTTCTAGCTTACATGTTTTTTTTGAATTGTTAATGTTCTTCCATTAGTAAGCAAAATGAGCAAATGAGCTAACCTCCCCTCTCACTCTCTTTCTCTCCCTCTTGATCTACTTCTCCTATCTATTCTTCTATCTCTCTCCTTGCACTCTAAATCTTGAAGTGTGTGTGGTAAATGTAGGAAAGGGTAGTGTTAAAAGGTGGTAGTGTTAGAAGAAAGAGTAGGAAGCATTTAAAAGTAGCATCTTGACAGAGTTAGGTACCTATCCAGTGAACTAACCCTCTTTGACAGGCAAAAGGGCTGCTCATTGAAGAAACAAAGTGTTTATGATTACAAAGCCTTGCTAGCTTTCAGTCCTTCACTCGACAAAGATGTTCGCGAACTCGAACATATGAAGACACAAAACACGAAGAGTTTCGCGAACACGCAAGTCAACTGAGACGAAGATGAAGGCGAATGGTTCGCGAACACGAACGGTGTACGAACACGAAGGATCCACGAATGAGATTCCTTTGTGGTCCAGCAAGAGAGAAAGGCAGACGAGGTAAGCAAAACCAATGGTGGAAACGAAACTCGTTCTGTCCTCGCGCTCCAAGGAGTACCACCAGAGAACATGCAAGTACCCAGAAGTATAGAAATCTGACCTGATGGCATGACATCAGCAGATACTTCCAAGGTCGTGGCTAATCTGCCACTCTTGTAATTCTTTGGTTAGTTGTAGATGCTTAATCACTCTAATCTTAGGTTTATATAGAGAGACCATACTTACTGGATAATACTTGACACATATCAAAAAGGGATACACAGAGTGTAACTAAGAGAAGAAAAGAGACACTGAAGAAGTCTGATGCTAGTAAGCAATCAAGATGAACACAGATAGAAGCTCTGTCTGCGTGCGAGAAGATAATTCTATCTAGGATCAGAAGATCCAATTGTCCGCTAGTAAAGTGAGACTACTACTCATGAGAGAGCTGTGCTTCTCTCACGCCAACGCACTGCGTGGATTCGCATGCAATGCCCTAAAGAAATTAGAAAAAATCAATATAGATTATTTTTCTGGTTGTAGCTGATCTTGGATGTCGAATGCTTATGTTGTTTATTTTAATATGTTTGAGTTTTCTTGTTCCCTTTGAATTCCGCACCTTGGTTGAAATGAAGTCGAATGCTATATTAGTTTAATGAACGTAGATCGGTAGTAACTGACTACCTTCTAGAGGATTGTAGGAGTGTTTCAGCTGGCAGTGCCCAGCGCACGCATCTGAACTCCATCTGCATCTCAAAAGCCTAGTCACGAATGTTTCATAGATTTTCTTCTCACGATTCTCATCATTCGTATCGGAGCACCGCTCATCACAACAGTGGTATCAAAGCCACCTTTCATATTCTGACATAGCCAAGAAGCTAGCAGATCTAGGAGGCCAAGCATTCAGACAATCAACCAAACGACAAGAAAATAGACTTCAAGAAGCAATGGCTTCAATCAGCAGCATACAGAACAAGATCTGCAGAGTACTTAATTCTTCAGGAGATTTATTTACAAGTGCTCATTGGGCCATGGGCTTATACACGTAGGATGCCACGACCCTCACAACTATTTCTATTTTTTCGACTTTATTTATTTACAATATTTATCCCCAATAGGACCCACGACCTGAAGTAGTGTCGGTCCCTCGGCACTCTGGCGGTTTAGTATAAGGTCTTCTTCATGCGCCTCTGATGGATGAAATAGCCGATTACGTCCTCCATGAATGCCAATCTTGATAAATTTTTCTTGTTCTTTGGAGTATGGAAGGACTTATGTACACCGATAATATGAAGCTTAGTGAAATAATATCTTCCCATCTCGAGTTTTGGGGCCATGACCATGTTATTTCCATTGTAAACTTTATTGTACATAAATGTATGTGAATTGAGCACGTAACCTTCTAGAATAGGTCGAGTATGAGTTAGGTAGATTCAAATTTGATGTTATGCAAAAGTTTAGTTTACATGCAATGTCATTCAGAGTGCATGCATGCAACATGCAATCAGTAGTTTTTATGATCTACACATGTCTAGACAATTTTGAGAGATGACATGCAGTACATGCAATATCCATGCATGCAGTTATACATTTGGATCCCTATTAGTTGAGTTAACTAAGTTAAGTGGACTTTCCATGCAACTCCACTATAGGAATTCGAGTCTCTTTGATGTAGAAAAATTTTGGCATGTTTTGCCATATTGTGAATATTGAGGTTTTGGTGTTTTGGACTCATTCTCTCTCTACCTGAGCCTTGTAAGTGTTGATTTTCTCTCTCTACTCGAGAGCAGGCTGTTTTTCTCATATTGATCACTTAGAATTATTTTTGACATTCATTCCTCATAGTGAGAAGTTAGTTTTTTCAGTCTAATGTATGCCATTGTACTCTTGCCTTAGATTTTTCAAGTAATCAGTTCTTTGATCAATCTTGTGCAATCACAACACCTCAGTAAGATCTTGTAAGGTGTGTGGTGAAGTTCACACATGCTAAAAACTTCACATGGTATCAGAGCTTCATGCTTTGAAGATGTGAGGGTATATACATCAGAACAATAGTGCCTTTGCTTGCAGGAACTCGGATTTGGGAGAGGAATCCAAACTCGCTGACAAACAAGCCATTTGTGGACCATAAGTGGATCAAATCAAGCCTGATCTGCTCCAGCTGCACCCTGTATAGATAGAGAGCTCACAGGTGTGAAATTAGCCCTCTTTGTTTGAGTGCTACTTCTCAAGGAGTGATCGAAATTTGATGTTCTATAGCTTGTTGGATAGGTATTGAAGAGTAGAATGTGTTGCTCGAGTTTCTAAATCAATTTTATTTGTTTTTAGAAGAGTTTCAGGCAATCAGAGAGTTTGAGAGAGTACTCATCTCATGGGATATGCCAAACTGAGCACACATCAGTTCTTTTCACCAATTTCTTCAATTTTCATTGTCAATCAAGTAGAATTGGATAAAAGTGAGTTTTGTGAGGTCTTAGACTTTTCATTTCACATGAATTATTGTGTCTGAGTTGAAAGTAAGTTCCTAAAGAGTTTATCAGCTCTTTGAAACTCGTGGGAGAGATAGACTTCTTACTTGCATGTGCTTCATTTCTATGACAAGATCCAAATTCAAGATGGATTGATTTTTTCTGTTCATCTTTCTCATTACTAGAATTTCTCATAGAGAAAATGTCTTCATCTGGTTCACATTTCTTGGAGCACAATGAGAGATTTACATCTTTCAATTATGCAATGTGGAAGATTAGAATGGAATCATTATTGTTTCTATAGGATGTAATGGACATTGTGAGTGGAGTTGAAGAAGAACCTGCAATACCTAATGAAGCTGCAACATTCAATAAAAGAACCAGAATTGCCCTTCATTTTATAAAAATGAATGTCACAAATGAAGTGTTAAGAGAGATTAGTACATGCACCACTGCCAAGGAGGAAGATAATAAAAATTTGATAGTAGTTTGCATGTCCCATAAACACATAAACTCCACGAATTGTTGTTGGCAGTGGCAATTCCACAATAATCTTGATCTTAGAATAATCTGTGGCAATACCATGTCTCGATATCACATGTCCAAGCACAACTCCGTGGGAAACCCATATCTGGCATTTTTCTGGATTTAGAGAAATCTGATATTTGCGGCATCTTTCAAATACTTTCTCCAATCGATCCAGGTGGTCTGCATCTGTACTATGGACTCCCAGGTCATCCAAGTAAATTTCAAGAAATTTTTGTAGATAATCTTTAAAAGCAAATTGCATTACTCTTTGGAATGAGCTTGGTGCATTACAGAGTCCAAACAACATTACTTTGTAAGCATACGTATCCCATTCTGTTGAAAAGCTATTTTGTGGCGATCTTGAGGTGCAATCTTAACTTGGTTGTATCCACTAAATTCATCTAGGAAACTATAAGCTTCCGCTCCAACAAGGCAATCCAAAATGCTTTCAGTAAAAGGTAATAGAAAGTGATCCTTCTGCATTACTTTCTTCAAAGCCTTGAGATTCACACAGACTCTCAATTTTCCATTCTTCTTAGGAACAATGACAATTGGTGAGATCTATTCGGTATGATCGATCTCATAAATGAAATTGACTTCAAGCAATCTCTGAAGTTCTTTCTTTATCATATCCGCAACATTAGGATTACAGCGATAGAACTTTGTAACCTTTGGAACTGCATCACGTACTAAAGGTATGATATATTCAATAACTGACGTTGGAATACCCTTCAAATCTTGATAAGTCCATGCAAAGTAATCTTGATACTTAATAAGTAACATGCGGAGTGCTTGATACTGTTTAGGGTTAAGTTGTGATCCAACTTGTACAATCTTTTTCGGTTCTCCTGGTTCAGCAAGATTCATTGACTATGTCCTACCTAGGCCATCGTAAATATCTTGTGAGTCTGACACATGTTCTTCAGGTTCACGATGTGCTTTAGGTAACATGATAACCATATCATCCAATGTATATCGTTTTAAAATGCTCAGGCATATCATGCTGGACTACATCTGCTTGTTCTCTTTTTAAAGGTATTGTCTTGGATCTTCGCTTAGCTTTCTTAGGGAATTGATAGTGGACATGATGACTTTCGAGATGATGATATCTTGCTAGAATTCTGACTTGTAGAATCATCCTCGACTTTTTCTTTGACTTTATCCAGTAAGGGAGACACATTCTTTGAATCAATCTTTTGAGGAGGATTTTTCCATTTCAGGACCGTATTATAATGTTGCTTGGCTTGCTTCTTCGTCATTGACCCTGTGATCCTATCTTCCTTCAACACCTCAGTTAGATCCTGTAGGGTGTATGGTGAAGTTCACACATGCTAAAGAATTTGGACGGTTTTATTGTTGGTTCATCAGGAACATTACGCACTCCAAATCTGGTCGGATCCATATGATTGAAAATCTGCTCCGCCATCATAAGTCAAGACATGACTCACAAGTATGAGATCATCTTAAATCGGATCTGGTATAGGTTCCATTGATATCCAGGCTACGTTCAGTATATTCAATGGAAACGTGATTGGTGTATCCAAAGTTTGATCCAATAAGAAAATCTCACTCAAATCTGACTGATTATCTTGTTGACACATATATCTTGCTGTACAATCAATCATTGCAAGAGCTTCATTCCAGTTGATAGTATCCGTTTGAGAATCGTAATGAACTCCCAAACTTTTCTCTGGACGGTCACAAGTATGATCCGTTGTTGATGAATCATCATCCTCTTTTTGAACCACTAGTTTGATAGTCCAAGTTGTAGGATCAACTTTGACTGCACGTTCACGATTTTCAAAAGTAATTTTCCCAGTACCCCAGTTATGAATTAATTGCGCAACTTGTAACCATGGACGTCCCAATAAGACTCGGTAGACATTTGGTGCTTCTGGTAAGTCCATTACTATGAAAGTAATAATGACTGTACTCTTGCAATTCTGACATGTATGTCTTCAACCATTCCTCACAGACGAACTGTTGTTTGATCAACTAGCTTAATGGCAAAAGTCGCAAGCTTGATCTTTGTAAGGCCCCATTTTGCACATAGCTTTGTAGAAATCAGGCTAACTCCTGAACCGCCATCTATCATAGTTGCTTCCTTAGGAAATTGTCTATGTTGTATTGGCAGAGTGATATTTTTTTGTTCACTTTCCCAAGCGGCTCTGACATGGAGTACCTCATTAGATTCTTCAAATCCAGCACAAAAAAGTGGCTCTTGATGGACTTCTGGTTCTACTTGAGCTAACTTTTGCACTAAGACTTCTTTTGCTTTTGGCACCAACTTTAGGAACTCTCCCAATGAAATATTGATCTTGCTAGACAAAATATTCATGAGCAGTTCTATTTGTGATGCTTCCAATTTAGTCATCTTGAAGGATTCTTCATAATGATGCAACTGTTCATTCATATCTGTACATGTATTTCTTGGTGGCTGCAATGTGAAGAACGAACTTCGGCTGTCGCTTTAGAAGTTTCAAGCTCCTTTTCTTCTTGCAGATGTTTAATCCATTGCCTCATATCCTGATATCTTCTTTTTTCTGCATGAAGATTTGGATAGACTCTAGATGTTGTTGGTATATCGTTCAATGGTATAGAATCAGTAGGTACTGGATCTACTACTGGTTCTTTCTGCAAATTTACAGGTGCTGTAGCTTGTGGTGGCTTTGGTCTTGCTGGACAGTCTTTATAGCAATGCCCATAACCATAGTCACGATAGAATGGTACAATTTTTTTTTATTTGGACATTCTGCAACTCTGTGATTTTCTCCACATGCAAAGCATCCAAGTGGTGCTCTGGTCCAGTTTCTAGAGGCTTGTTGTGTGGCAGCATAAATAACATACTGTTTTGAAGATCCGCCTGAAGATCCACCTTCTTGATCATTGCCATAGTTCCATTGCTCAGCACTTTTGTATGGTTCTGGTTCCATCAAATTGGCAAGATGAGTGGAGTGCTTTGGTGAGGCAGGTAAGGCTAAGCGTTCCGGATATCCAAGAGCAGATTGTCGAGGTCTAGCTGCTGGATTTCCTCCATACTATGGTTCTCGATAAAAAGCAGTCTCATGATTAGGTGAATTACACAAATGGCATACACTGATTTCCATTTGTTTTTTCAATTGAGGACACTCATTCACTGTGTGATTTCCTATACAAATAGAACACTAGACATTTTCCCTGGTAGGAAAAGTCTTTGAAAAATTCTCAGGTTCCTTGTTCGCCGTCCCGTGGAAATCTTCTAATGCTTTGATCTTCTCATCAAATTGTGACTGCAACTTTTCCATCTGTTTCTGCTGGTTCTTCCCGAGTTTCTCGAACTCATTGAGCATCATTTCTGCAGTAGTGTTGACATTCGTGGATGCAATTGTGGTGGATGTCGTAGTAGTCTGCCCTGCTATATAAGGCAACATACTGATATTCGGCTCATCATCTGAATCTTCATGCTCCTCCCGAATTGCATCGTCCATAGCATTTTGCAAGAGTGCATACGCATTATGGCGTTTCAACTCACGTCTGATTCGTTTAGGTAAACTTGACAAAAACCACATAATCATGGCATTTTCGTTAATCAGCTCAGGTTCGCACTCAGATCTGAGGCGTTTCACCCGTTCAATATAATCTCGAACCATTTCTTGCTTTCCCATTTTAATTTTACTTAAAAGTAGGAAAGGGTCTTCCATAAACGTCCGTGGTTTGAATCGTGTAATAAGGGCTTTTTTAACAACCTCCCAATATGTACACTCAGCTTTATCTTGATTATAGTACCAATCTTGTGCTGCGCCTGTTAAGGCCATAGGAAATAGCTTAAGTTTATCTTGAGGAAAATTTTTGTCATAGACTTCACAGAATTCAGCATAGATATGAAGAAATCTAACTGGACCTATTATTCCATTGTATAACAATAATAGGATTGACTTCCTGAGGAGCAGCTCCAGGGATAGCCATCTTTACAAATTCAAATCAAGTAGACAATGAGATTGGATCTAGATTTTTCAATAGAAAAGTATCTCAGATCAGATCTGCTAAATCTATTCCACTTTTCAAGAATCTGATTTTATATCGTGAAAAAGATTTTGAAATTCAATCAATTGATACTTCTCAAAAATGAAAAATTTCTCAGAATTCAAATCAGAATATATCAGATTTGACACAAATTTTGATAGAGACTTGATCTGGAAAATCAGAATCTAAAAATAGTACTAGCGAAGGTTCCCTAGGCAAAGGTTGGCTCGGCGAAGGTTCAATAGTGCTATTTTGAAAAAAAAACACTCTGATCAACTTTTCTGACAATTTCTAGGAAAATAACCTTCGTCAACCTCTCAGATGCAAGATCTGACACAGTTAAAACTAGGGTAAACTTGACGAAGGTTTTTGACACAAGAAAATACAGTTTTTGTAGTTTGGCGAGGGTAAAAAGAATCTTCGTCGAACTCAAAAATAGTACTTTACTATAAATAAAATATTTTGGAAACTCGGCAAAGGTTTTGGCAAAGGATCAAGAGTAATACTAGTATTTTTGCAAAGAAGTGACTTTTTTGGCAAAAATATGGCAATATGACAACTGATCTTCTGAAAACCCTTCTATTTTTGATATTATTCTTCGCCGACCTGACAATAGATAGATCTGAATCACACCTATGCACAATGAATCGGGCGAAGGTTCTTTTTCTATATTTTGAGAGTTTTGATGACTTTTTTGGTGTTTTTTGACGGGTTTTTTGATGTTTCTAGAAATTTGCTGGGAATTAATCTTTGCCCTTCACACTGAAGGTTCTGTGATCAAAACTAAAGGTATCTGCAACTCGGTGAAGGTTTCCTAAAAGATGACAAAAATTATCAACTGCGATGATGATTTTTGTCTCTTTTTGACCAAAATCTGGCAGATTTGACCGATTTTTGTTGTTTTTTTTGATATCTCCAAATGGATCTTAAGATTGGTGGTCTGAATAGGTTTTCCTGTTCCACAATCAAATTAGATTTCAAACAAGCCAATCCACTCAAATCAAGCAAAATCAATCCCAAACCAACCCTAAATGCAAATATAATACTATTCATGCAACAACAAGATGCCTAATGCAAGCTAACCATCCAACAAACATGTTGCAAACTGAAAAATTGGCGTAGCTCCCCGGCAACGGCACCAAAATTGTAGTGCTTTTCTTTCCTTGCCTAACCTCAAACCAAGATCTAGTCAATCTAGCATCAAGAGACGAAGTTAGTTGTCACACGTAGGTTTGTTCCCATGAGAGCGATAGTATAGTTCAGATTTCAACATAAATGGAAGATCCACATCTAACTCTAACATCCATTAACCCTACAATCCATTAACACTATGCATCCACAACAAAGATAGCTTACTCTTTCTCTCTCTCCCTTTCTCTCTCATAAAAAGTATAATAACATACATTTCCAATAACAATAAGATCCAACAATTAGCAAAAACCAAAGAAAGCATGAGAGATGGAGGAAAAGTGATAGAGAGCAAGGACATTCATCAATCCATTTTTGAAGAGAACCAATCTGCTTTATTGAAATGAGGAAATGAACATGTGTAGGAACTCAAGTTGGTCTCTTTTCATAGTAGAGAAGCGGACCCTGGCCTCTGAATCCTATTGGTCCATTTCTACCTCCCTGATTATTCAAATTTAAAAAAGAGTGAGAACCATTCAAATTGGAGAGAAACCCAACTTTATTCACTAACTTGACGTTTAGGCCCTGAGACATTAAAAGTCCCACAAAAAGGCCTAAAGTCCTTTATTTGACTTTCAACTAATCAAATCTCTATGTGATTATTGGGTTGGACTTACATACGCAGGGTGCCAAATCCCTCTCACTTATTAACTAGGGTTAGGGTTGCCTTGTGATCCACAAACCCTCCAACACACTCTTCATCAGAGACAAGTCAAGAGGCAAGGGCAAAGGTCAACAACACTTCAAGAAGGACAAAACCATAGAAGGTGGTGAGGATCAATCCTCACAAGTTACAACATCCAGTGGCAAGAAGAAACTGTCAAAGATCGAATGTTTTTTTTCTGGCAAGAAAGACCACTATGCATCAAATTGTTTCAAGAAGAAGAACCAATCTAAGCAAGCTAACCTTACTAATGAGGATGAGTGTGAGGGTGTTGAGAGTGAAAGAGAGGATTCTTTAATGATGTCTAGTTTTTCATCTTTTCTTTTCAAGAATAAAAAAATCTGGTGGATAGATAGTTGGGCTAGTTCCCATATGTCTAGTTCTGGAAACTCTTTCACAAGTCTCATGCCATATCTAGGTGCAAAAAGATCAATCTATACTGCTAATGATGTAGAGTGTAGAACTGAAGGAATAGCTAGTATTCCATTGCATGCATCATTATCAAAATCCTTTTGCTTGCATGCTGTACTTTATGTACCTAGACTAACCAAAAATTTCATTAGTGTAGGACAGTTGTTTGATAGTGGATTGGATGTCAAGTTTCATGTTGACAAGTGTATAATCTCAAGAAAAAATGAAGTTATTTCTAGAGGATCTAGAATTGGAAAGTTGTACAAACTAGATTCTAGGGAGAGTGCTAACATTTCATATATTGCTTATGAGACCAAGGGTCTTCATGAGGATCTGTGGCATAAGAGATTGGGTCAATCCAATTTTAAAGCCATGCAATCTATGGTCAAGGAAGGAAAAGTTGTTGGACTACCAAAGACACTGTCAAAGGGGCTTCAACCTTGTGAAGCTTGTGTTTTGGCAAAATCACACATAAGGCCTTTTTCAAACTCAAGCATCAAAACACATCATCCATTTGAACTCGTGCACTTTGATGTTCATTTCTCTTTTGAACCAGAAGCAAAGGAGGAGCAAATTGCTTTGTTTCCTTGGATCTATATGCTGTCTTCTAAAGCCGTGGTCTATGATGTTTTTCTTACTTTCAAAGCTTATGTAGAAAAGCAATTTACTTTCAAGTTGAAAATTTTGAGAATTGATAGTGGAGGTGAATACACCTCCAATAAGTTTAAAGACTTTTGTAAGAGAGAGAGAATACATTAAGAATTTTCTTGTTCTTATACTCCTCAACAAAATGGAGTTGTTGAGAGAAAAAATAGAACTTTGTGTGAATGTGCAAAAGCCATTAGGCTAGAAGTGACAAAATTTTCAAAATTCTCACACGTGTGGGAATTATTCACAAGTATGATTGATCTTATTAAGCTTTATGATTAGCACAATAACCTGATTCTAGATTGAATAGCAAGATCTAGTACAAAATTTATGGCTTAACCACAATCTAGCATGCTAAGAATCAGATAATGATAACTTTGAATTACAAATGAGCAAAAGTACAAGATTTTAGTGTATGAGCATTAGCCTCAACACAAGTTAGAGAGAGAAAGAGAGAGAGATATTCAATCAAATATGGTATGGA
The DNA here is from genome assembly GCA_029204225.1 of Diphasiastrum complanatum. Taxonomy (NCBI): domain Eukaryota; kingdom Viridiplantae; phylum Streptophyta; class Lycopodiopsida; order Lycopodiales; family Lycopodiaceae; genus Diphasiastrum; species Diphasiastrum complanatum. The sequence continues at coordinate 46,994,443 of CM055102.1, forward strand.
TCCAAAATGGCATGGAATAGCTATAAAGCTTTGGTTCTTCATCAAAGATTATGAGAATAGCTACACATATTTATGGAGTTTGAGGTAGCTCTAGGTAGAACCACATCCATCCACCTTTCAATCACATATAAAGTGGAAACTGGAGTCTAAGTGACATTTGTCACATCTCATGCATGTATCTCTACCTACTTTTACTAAGTGTCCTATTTCTAACTAGAATTGTACAAATCATCATGCATGTGTCAATTTTACTTTGTGCATGCCTTGCATGTCACTATGGATCACTTACAATAAATGCATGTGATATGCCACGAGTTTCTACAAGCATATTAATGCTATTTCTAAGTCTACAATCTATATGCAAGTTGTATTCTACCAACTAGATATGAAAAGTCCATATAGCTCGAGTTCTATCTAGGCCAAATTTGGCATTTACATTTATGAAACAATGTACTTGCATATTAAAAAGTTTGTAGCAAGACTAAAGTCAAGATAGATTATTTTTCAATTTTAACACTCCTCCTAAAAACAATCTATGTTGACTTGAACATGGATCTTGGTATTACTCTAAGATTGGCTCTATGCTTGATGAAGGAATTTTTGCTCAAATGTTTGGTGAGCAAATCTGCAATACAAGATGATGTGTCGACATGCTCCAAGTAGATTTCCCCTCCAATGAGCTTCTCTCTCATGAAGTGATGTTCAACCTCGATGTGTTTGCTCTTTGCATGAAATATCGGATTGTTGGCAAGGGCTTGTGCCAAAATGCTGTCACACATGATCATAGGTAGATCATCTTCCATGATTATCTTTAGCTCCACTAGCAACCTCTTGATCCAAAGCACTTCCTTTGTTGTAGTAGTGAGTGCCTTATACTCAGCTTCACAAGATGAGAGTGATACAATATCTTGCTTTTTGGAAAGCCAAGATATCAAGTTTCCTCCAAGATATATGACATAAGCACTTGTAGATTTTCGATCTGCTCTATCACTTGCAAAATTCGAGTCAGAATAGCCAACCATAAAAGATATTACTTTTATACAATAAACCATAATCAAAAGTTGAAGATATGTTTCTAAGCACTCTCTTGGCCATTTTTCAATGATGAATAGTAGGATTTTGCATAGCTTGGCTCAACTTATGAACACTAAAACTTATGTTAGGCCTAGTTATTGTGAGCCAAATTAAGGAGCCTATAAGACTCCTAAAAAGAGTGATGTCCAAGGTGACTCAAGAAAGGTGTTAAGTCGAGAATACCATGACCTTGGAGCCTGCTTTAGTCCATATGGACTTTTGAAGAGCAAGCAAACTTTGTCTTTGTCATGCATGAACCCAATAGGGCTGATCCATAAAAATCTCTTCTTCTAGATATCCATTTAAAAATTCATTAGAGACATCTAGTTGAAAAATTTGCCAATTAAAAAAACAAGCAATAGAAATTATGATTCAAATTGATACCATCTTTGCAACTGGAGCAAAAGTCTCCTCATAATCAAGTCCATAAACTTGAGCAAAACCCTTTGCACAAAGCCTTGCCTTGTACTTGTTGATTGTGCCATCTTGATTATACTTTACTCAAAAAACCCACTTGCAACCAATGGTGTGCTTGTTGAATGGAAGATCCACAAGCTCCCATGTCTTTTTGGCCATCAAAGCATCATATTCCTCCTTCATGGCAAGAAACCATTCCTTCAAATTGAGTGCATCATATACATCGTTTGGCTCATGTGAAATAAAATAAGCACAATTAGTGGAGTTGAGTTCCACTTGCTTGTCTTTATCTTCATATGTAAGCCTCCTAGGCTCGGATCTTTCTCTTTGAGACCTCCTTGGTGAAAAGATTTGAGATGACTCCTCCTCAATTCTCGGCCCCACTCTCTCCATGATAGTCTTCAAGGGTGGCGATTGGAGTATCTTTTTGAGAATTTTTGAGCTCCGCCTCCTCAAGAAGGTATTTTTGATTCTCATGGAATATAGCATCCCTACTCTCAATTGTAGTTGAGGTAGAGGAAACATAGATTCTATAAGCCTTCTTGTTGGATGAATATCCAACCATGATCCCTTTGATAGAATTAAGATCATATCTTTTCCTTGTTTCCAAAGGTACATGAACAAAGCAAGCACATCCAAAGACTCTAAGGTGATCTACTTTAGGTCTCTTCTTAAACAAGACTTCATATGGTGATTTTCCAGCAAGTGCATTGTGAGGTAATCTATTGCACAAATAGTTTGCACAATTAATTGCTTCACCCCAATATTCAATAGACAAAGAAGCTTTAACTCGGATTGCTATAGCACATTCACATAAAGATCGATTTTTCCTCTCAGCAACTCCATTTTGAGATGGAGAATAAGCACAAGAAAAATCTCTCTTTATTTCTTCACCTTCACAATATTCATAAAATTTGTTGGAGATGTATTCACCTCCTCCATCACATCTTAAAGCTTTAACCTTGAAAGAAAATTGTTTCTCAACATAAGATTTGAAGATTAGGAAGTGATCAAGTACCATAGCTTTTGAAGAAAGTAAATACAACCAAGTATATCCGGTAAAGTCATCAATAAAGGTGACAAAACATGTTGCACCACCAATACTTTTAGAAGAAAAAAAATGAACATCCGAGTGTATAAGCTCCAAATGATGAGTAGTCTTAATAAAAGACTTTTGATATGACTTTCTATGTGATTTTGCAATAGCACAAGCCTCACAAGGCTTGAAATCTTTGGAAAGTGATTTTGGAAGGCCAATAGCCTTATCTTTCTTGACCATAGAAGACATAGAGTTAAAGTTAGGATGCCCCAACCTTCTATGCCACAACTCCTCCTTAGATAAAAAAGCAAATTCACAAAAGTTTGCATCCTCATAAGAATTCAGCTTGAAAATTCCACCATATCTAGATCCATTAGCTAGGACCTCATCATCTTTCTTGATAAAGCAAGTATTGGAATTGAACTTTACATCACAACTACTATCAAGCAACTTTCCAACACTAATCAAGTTCTTTGTAAGTTTAGGAATAAAAAGAACATTGGAAAGTGCAAGAACTTTATAAGAAGCAAGTTTCAATGTAATGTTGCCAATTTCTTCAATAGAGCACTCATGATCATTTGCAGTATAAATAGATCTCTTAAGTCCTCTGTAAGGTACAATTGAGTCGAAATACTCCTTTGAACAGCACATATGTGAAGAAGCTCCACTATCTATGTACCAAGCTCCATCTTTCTTGAAAGGTGATGAAGAAAAACTTGATACCATGAGTGATCCTTCTCCATCACTTGCAACAAAATCTTCTTCAATCTCTTTGGAGAGATTTGCTTGCTTGAGTTGGTTTTTCTTCTTGAAGCAATTAGAGGCATAGTGCCCTTTCTTGCCACAAAAGAAACACTTGACTTTCTTCTTCTTGGTCTTTGAAGTAGAAGGATGAGATGAATCATCCTCTTCACCATCTTTGTCTCGATCCTTGGCTTTTTGGATGCTTGAGAAAACTGGTTCTTGCTCCTTCCTTTATGCTTGTCCTTCACAAAGAGGGCTTTGTCACTTCCAATATGCTCGAGTTTGTTCATCCTAGAAAGTTTATAACTTTGCCTAGCTTCTTCAGAGATAAGAATTCCTTGGAGAGTTTCTAAATTAGGGAACTCCTCCTTAATGGCAAAGGATTGAACAAGATTATCATAGTCATCTTTCAAGCCATTTAGAATGACTTGTACTAGCTCATCTTGGTTAATTGTAACACCAACACAAGAAAGCTCCCTATGAAGACCTTTGACTCTCAGAACATAGTTTGATGCACTCTCCTCACTTCTTTGAAAACTTTGAAAAATCTGATTCCTAAGAGTGAGTATTCTAGAAGTATTCTTTGCTTCATATATGGACTTAAGTGCATCCCAAGAATCTTTAGCTGTGGTGCAAGATCCTATTTCTCTCGAAATTTTATTAGATACATTCATCTTAATGAAATGTAGAGCCATTCTAGCTCTCTTCTTGTACTTTGGTATTTCAAGCTGTGCTTGAGGCTCCTCCTCAATACCAAGCACAATGTCCATAACATCCCGGAGAATTAAAATAGACTCCATTCTAACCTTCCAAATTGAGTAATTAGAGGTACTTAGTCTTTCACCTGCTTCTAGGAGATATCCTCCCACAAGTGCCATTGTGTGAAGACTTCTTAGTTATTGGACAATAATATGTTTGAGCTTGTTCCAATTAGACTTAACGTTGCTGCTCTCTTTCACTATAGGTATTTTCAAGGATGTGCTAGCTTCCTATGTGAAAAACTTGCAACTGTATTTGAGATGGATCTCAAATATTCCACAAAACAAGATTTTCTAGATCAGACACTCAAAATGGATTGAGGTACTTAGACAAGTTTGAATCCTACTTTTGGCACGTGTGAAATGCTTCAAAAGAAAAAACTCTAATGATACTCAAAAGACTCAAAGGTGTTCAATTAATATCAAACTTACTCTTGATCTTCAATTTTTTGTGTAGGATGCTCAAAACAATAGATTCAAAACAAAGCAAGATTGAATCAAATCAAAAAATGTTCACTCGGATTTCGGACCTCTCCCTACCCTCTTTAAGAGCTTATAACGCTTGATAGACTCATCAGATTGATTTGGTATCAATTTCTATGAAAAGTACACTTCCCATCAAGCTATAACACCACTATCTTTGGATCAACTAGCAAGGAAATAGAAGGGACTTCCAAAATTCCATACTATCACTATTCAGACCCGAAAATTCAGTTTCAGTCCAATTTGATCTAAACACTTTTTAGAGAAAGGTAAATAAAAGCGAATAACAGCTTTTTTGCTTGAATTAGCTCTCAAATTTTTGTACAATCAGAGATGTTAGCATGCAAAGCTTAATTTGGCTCTGATACCATGACAAAATTTTTAGAATTCTCACATGTGTGGGAATGATCCACAAGTACGATTGATCTTAGTAAGCTTTATGATTAGCACAATAACCTGATTCTAGATTGAATAGCAAGATCTAGTACAAAATTTTCAGAATTCTCACACGTGTGGGAATGATCCAAATAATCTAAAACTAACACAAAATGAATTGAGTGGTTCTAGGAAAACAGAAGGGCATGCTAAGAATCATAGAATGATATCTTTGAATTACAAATGAGCAAAAGTACAAGAATTTACTGTATGAGCATTAGCCTCAACACGAGTTAGAGAGAGAAAGAGAGAGATATTCAAGCAAATATGGTATAGATCCAAAATGGCATGGAATAGCTACAAAGCTTTGGTTCTTCATCAAAGATTATGAGAATAGCTACACATATTTATGGAGTTTGAGGTAGCTCGAGGTAGACCCACATCCATCCACCTTTCAATCACATATAAAGTGGAAACTGGAGTCTAAGTGACATTTGTCACATCTCATGCATGTATCTCTACCTACTTTTACTAAGTGTCCTATTTCTAACTAGAATTGTACAAATCATCATGCACGTGTCAATTTTACTTTGTGCATGCCTTGCATGTCACTATGGATCACTTACAATAAATGCATGTGATATGCCATGAGTTTCTACAAGCATATTAATGCTATTTCTAAGTCTACAATCTATATGCAAGTTGTATTCTACCAACTAGATATGAAAAATCCATATAGCTCGAGTTCTATCTAGGCCAAATTTGGAGTTTACATTTATAAAACAACATACTTGCATAGTAAAAAGTTTGTAGCAAGCCTAAAGTCAAGATAGATTATTTTTCAACAAGAAACATCTCAGCCTAAAGAATTTTGGGGAGAAGCAGTTGCATGTGCAAATTATCTTTGTAATAGGCTTCCTAATTTTGCAATAGAAGGAAGAACACCATTTGAGATGTTGTATAAGAAAAAGCCTAAGGTAGATCATCTTAGGATCTTTGGTTGTGTATGTTTTGTGCACGTACCTTTAGAGACTAGGAAGAAGGATGATCCTAGCGTTGTTAAAGAAATTTTTGTAGAATATGCATCTACTAAAAAATCATACAAATATGCTGATTCAATCCTTGGCCAATTCTTCGTGTTTAGCGTGATCTTCTCCAGGTTGTGCCACACTCTATCCAATTAGATCTTTGTGGGTAGGGGAGGTAATGGGCATTTACCCTTAATTGTCTGGGACTGGTGACGTATGCCCTTATGGCTACATGGTTTTGTCCAAACAATTTTTTTTGCCACTCTGGTTGAGTGCCTAAGGTTGGATTGTAGGCCAACTCATTGCGCTTGATCTCCTTTATTGTGACAGACAATTGTCAGCCGTTGCGTGAGCTTTCGTGTGGGAATTGCGCCAGATAGGAGTAGATTTCATCCTCTATCAAGGTTGGTTTTCGGAATGCACGGCTGGTGGAGATCGATTTGGAGCCTTGAGAAGATGAAGCTTGTGTTCTGATCTGCTTGTTGGCTCGTATCTGGGCCCGTGTCATGCCCTTGGGTATCGGCTCCTATGGTGTCTTGGTGCCCTTGGTCAAGGTGCACCTAAGCCGTGATCTAGACTTATTGCCCCCGCTGCTTGTTTGCCCTTATCATGGCTGAAAGTGGCCTGTGCAGTTTCGAATACAAGTGGCACTAGAATTACCACCGGGGCTGGTTGGAGTTTTTGTGCCATGAATTTCTGGCACGCCTTGAGAGCAGGCTTTGCTTGGGCCAATTCTTGGTTGGCACTTGTGCGGTAGCGGTCAAACTTAGCCTAGTAGCTATTCAATGTTTGGCTGTAAACCTATACCTGATGCCGATATAGGTTCATCTTCATGTAGTAGAATTTCATTTTTCGTATTTCTGTTTGTTTGTTTTTAGGATCCTAAGCAAGAAACACAGCTCATAACAGAATCAATTGAGAAGATGACGCGAACAACGAGATGGATAAGAGAAGAATTGTATTTTCTATTTTTCGTTTTTGGGTGAGTCGTTCAGTGTCTCGCTCGTTGACGGCCTGATGCTCACCTCTGTTTCTGTGTTCTGCTCGTTGGTAAACTTTCATGCACAGCCCTACTCTCTATCGTCTCTACTCATCCTCACTATTCTATCTTTCATGTCAAGCCCACACTGCCACATGGCAAGCCACGTAGGTCTACCACATGGCAAATTATGCAAGCTTGAGGTTTGCCATGTGGCAAGCCATGTAGTCCTACCATAGGCTTGTATGGCAAGCCTACCGAGCTCTGTCATGTAGACTTGAGTGGACCTAGAGAGAGATATATATAGGTGGGCTCGAAAGTTGCCATGTGGCAAGCCACGTAGGCCTACCATAGGCTTGCGTGGTAGGCCATGTAGACTTGAGTGGACCTAGAGAGCGAGAGTTGGGGCTCGTAAGTTGTCACGTGGCAAGCCACGTAGGCATATCATGAGACAAACCATGCAGGGCAAGCCACGTAGGCCTATCATAGGCTTGATGTCTGCCATGTAAGCATGTTGCAGTCTGTCACATAGGCTTGACATAGGCTTGTGTGGCAAGCCAACTAGGCTATACTACATAGGTCTTTGTAGGGTTGAAGTTCTCTCGTCGTAGTAGCCCTCCCACTTGTCAACAAGGGTTAGAACACTAGATAGGTACCTAACTATGTAAAGTTGCTACTTTTAGATAGTTCTCTACTTTTTACACTAACACTACCACCTTTAACACTACCCGTGCCAATTAGACATAGTGAGGTGGCTTGGATAAGTCTAGATAGCTTGAGAGGTGGATCCACAACTCCAATTCAACTCAAAGTAGGAGGAGAGTCCATGGATCTATATATATGTGATGTACTCTCATTGAGAAAATAATGAAATTTGTGTGTAATGCAAATTTGGAGACAAGCTCTTTGTGCCCTCTCTCTCTCCACGAGTTTTGTACTTGCTATTTTCTCTCTCTAGCTGAGTAGAGGCATTTATGATGCTTAGTCTTATGTTTTGTTGACAGATTTTGCTTGTAACACAATAATATTGTTTGTATGATCAACTTTCCTATTGACAACCAATTCTAGTTGGATCTTTATGGTGTTACTGTGCTTAGGAGATAAAAAATACATGTGTAAAGCATCCCACACGTGTGAATTCAGCATGGTATCAGAGCGTACCTAAGTTTCACAAGCAAATCTAATCAAAAAGTTTGCAGATCTGATCAGATTTCAAGCTAGGAATTGTCTAGATTCTACCTTCTAGCTAGTTTGCAGTTTTCTTGTGATTCTGAGCTTCAAACCACATTGAATGGGCCAGATCAGGTACTGCACAAAATTTTAGGTGCTGGCACGTGTGAAATCCGCCCATTTTTAGTTTGGTGGTTCTCTCTCATCTCAGATCCAAATTTCAAGCAAATTAGCCCACTAGAAAGCTAGAAATGTGTAGAATCTGATGCAATTTGAACACTCAGAAGTTATAAGCTTTTGAAGAGTCATAGGTAGGGCGCCTAGACCTGTGGCAAATCGTGTCATTTATTGCTTGAATGATCACAAAAATCATTCATAAGTTGACCAATCTCATATATATGTGATTTAGACAAGATTTATAGGTTCTAAACAAATTGTTTCATAAAAATAGATTGTATTTGAGCCAATTTGACATTTTTGGAATATTTCACACGTGTGAAATTCAGAGAACCATAACTTTTGCCATACTTCATCTCTTTTGGCGATTCAAATCTTGTTTTAGAGAGATTGTCAAGCTAGTGAGATCTATCTCACAGTTTTTTTTTGCTTAGTCTTACATAGGATTTGGTTCTGTACCCTTGATTGGTTCCTATAGTGAGAAGATAAGCAATTCTTTCATCCATCTTTTTCTATTTCCATCATTCTTTATGACTTCAATGAGTGTCTTTCTATTAGAAGCAAATGAAAGATTGACAACCTCTAGTTACTCAATTTGGAAGGTGAGCCTTAAAGCTTTCTTTATCAAAAATTCTTTCTCTATCTAATGTACTTTTTGTTCCCAAGTTAATAAAAAATCTTATTAGTGTTGGGCAATTGTTTGATAGTGGACTAGATGTGAATTTCAATGTTGATACATGTACAATCAAGAAGCATGATGAGATCCTTGCATTTGGGTCTAGATATGGTGGAATCTACATGCTTGATCCCAAAGAGTATGCTAACTCTTGTGATAGTGCTTTTGCTACTCATATGTCTTTGGAGGAACTATGGCATAGAAGGTTGGGACATCCTGACTATAACTCTATGGTGTCCATGGTCAAGAAAGCCAAAGCTGTTGGCTTGCCTAATCTTATCTCCAAGAATTTCAAGCCATGTGAGGCTTGTGCCATATCTAAATCTCATAAGAAGCCTTTTTCAAAGTCATCTATCAAGACTACACATCCATTGGAGCTCATACACTCGGATGTGCACTTCTCATCTTCAAAGAGCAAGGGTGATGCTACTTTCTTTGTAACTTTCATTGATGATTTCACTAGATTAACTTGGGTATATCTTCTAGCTTCAAAATCTATGGTGTTTGACTTTTTCCTAAAGTTCAAAGCTCTAGTTGAGAAGCAATTTTCTTACAAAATCAAGATTCTTAGAAGTGATGGAAGTGCTGAGTACACTTCCAGTAGATTTCATGATTATTGTGAGCTTGAAGGCATTAAAACGGAGTTTTCTTGTGCATGTACACCATCTCAAAATGGGGTGGCTAAAAGAAAGAATAGAACACTGTGTGAATGTGCCAAAACCATCAGGAATGAGACATCCTTGCCAAAAGACTTTTGGGATGAGGCTATCAATTGTTCAAACTATCTTTGCAATAGACTCCCTCATGTTGCACTTGGAGGAAAGTCACCATATGAAGTACTCTATTTGAAGAAACCTAAGGTTGAACACCTTAGAGTATTTGGATGCATACGCTTTGTCCATATTCCCTTGGAAACGAAAAAGAAGGATGATCCTTGTGCAAGCAAAGGAGTAATGGTTGGATATTCATCCAACAAGAAAGCCTATCGAATCTACATGCTCTCTACCTCTAAAGTAATTGATAGTAGAGATGTAGTTTTTCATGAAGAAGAAAAGTCCAATCTTGGAGGGGTCGAGATCAAGCAACCTCAAAATCTATCACCTATTGTTATTGAAGACAATCAACATATGGAGGAGTCAAGATTTGAAGATGGAAGTCCTCGGATTTTCACTCCTAGAAGATCCATGAGGGAGAGATCCGAGCCCAAGAGGCTCACTTATGATGACAAAGGAAAACAAGTGGATCTTGATTCCACTTATGCTTATTTTGTTTCTCATGAGGAGCCCAAAGATGTTCAAGAAGCCCTCAATACCAAGGAGTGGTATGAGGCCATGAAGATTGAATATGATGCCTTGATCACCAACCACACAAGGGAACTAGTGGATCCACCACCTAACATGCATATCATTGGATGCAAGTGGGTGTTCAAGATCAAGTACAATCATAATGGCTCCATCAACAAGTACAAGGCAAGACTATGTGCTAAAGGCTTTGCACAAATATATGGCCTTGACTATGAAGAAACCTTTGTCCTTGTAACAAAGATGGTGACAATAAGAATCATAATCTCTCTTGTCTTATTTTTTAAGTGGAAACTATTTCAACTTGATGTCTCCAACGCTTTTTTGAATGGCTATCTTGAGGAGGAGATATACATGGAACAGCCTCAAGGATTTATCAAGGATAAATCTAAGGTGTGTTTGCTATTTACAAGTTTTTATGGCTTAAAGAAAGCACCTAGATCATCGTATTCAAGACTCAACAACTTTCTACTTTCATTAGGATTTGTGCTTAGTGACTATGATCCTTCTATGTACTTAAAGTTTGATGGTAGTAATATTGTCATTCTTCTAATCTATGTAGATGACATTATTCTTAGTGGAAGTTGTTTGATGCTAGTTCAAGAAACCAAAGATGCATTAGGAAGATAATTTAAAATGCAAGATCTAGGAGAGATCCATTACATTTTAGGCCTTGAGATTGATTTTCATGAAGAGTATGCTTTTATTTGTCAATCTAGATATGTCTTTTCTATGTTGAGAAAATCCAATATGCAAAATTGTAAAGGCATAGATACTCCCATGGAGCAACATGTAAAAGATCCTATTAAAGGTGATGAAAGATCCTTCAAGGACATCACACTTTATAGGAGTCTTATAGGCTCTTTAATTTGGCTTACTATCACTAGACCCGATTTGAGCTATTGTGTGCACAAATTGAGTCAATTTATGCAAGATCCTAAGATCCAACATTGGAAGATGGCCAAGAGAGTTCTAAGATATGTATCTTCTACTCAAGATTATGGTCTATTGTACAAGAATGAAGATCTAACCATTGTTGGCTATTCGGATTCCGATTTTGCAAGTGATAAAATGGATCGAAAGTCCATTAATGCATATACTATCTTTCTTGGAGGCAATCTTCTGTCTTGGCTTTCAAAGAAGCAAGATACCATATCTCTATCTTCTTGTGAGGCCGAGTACAAAGCACTCACTACAACAACTAAAGAGGTGCTTTGGATCAAGAGGTTAATCATGGAGCTAAAGTGCATCAAAGAGGATGATCTTTCCTTGATCAAATGTGACAATATATCGGCACAAGCTCTTGCAAACAATCCTATTTTTCATGCAAGAAGCAAGCATATAGAAGTGGCACACCATTTTGTAAGGGAAAAGCTCATTGGAGGTGAAATCAACTTAGAACATGTCAACACATCTTCGTGTATTGCTGATCTTCTCACAAAGCCAGTTTGCAAAAGTGCCTTCTCAAAGCATAGGTCTAATCTTGGTCTTATCTCAAGATCAATGCTTGATCCACATTAGATACATTTTTAGGAGGAGTGTCAAAATATTGAAAAATCTATCTAATGTTGTGGGTAGGGGACCTAAAAATGCCAAAGATGAATTGAGCTCTTTTGGCTTAGTAAAGACCCATCTTAGAATAAAATATTCAAGGTAGGTAGAAGTAGAAACTCGAGCTACCATAGGAAGTGCCATTTGTACTTTACATGCCACATTTAATGCATGAAAAAACTATGTGGCACAATTAGACATAGTGAGGTGGCTTGGATAAGTCTAGATAGCTTGAGAGGTGGATCCACAACTCCAATTCAACTCAAAGTAGTAGGAGAGTCCATGGATCTATATATATATGTGATGTACTCTCATTGAGAAAATGATGAAATTTGTGTGTAATGCAAATTTGGAGACAAGCTCTTTGTGCCCTCTCTCTCTCCACGAGTTTTGTACTTGCTATTTTCTCTCTCTAGCCGAGTAGAGGCATGTATGATGCTTAGTCTTATGTATAATGACAGATCTTGCTTGTAACACAATAATATTGCTTGTATGATCAACTTTCCTATTGACAACCAATTCTAGTCTGATCTTTATGGTGTTATTGTGCTTAGGAGATAAAAAATACATGTGTAGGGCGTCCCACACGTGTGAATTCAGCAAATGCCTTATTAAGATCAATGAATATCGATGGGAGGAAGTTATCCCACTAGGTCTCTATACCCATGATATACTCCAAGTTCCGAGTGTAAGTTACTGCCGTGCGGACTGTTGGGTCAGGACAATTGAAATATTCATAAAAAAAAAATTTGTTGAGAGCCCTTTGTGTTAAAAATTGTAAAAAATCCATCAAATTCACACGTGTGGGGAACCACAAGAAATGTGTGAATGATCTTTACCATGCCTTGTGATGGCACATAGATCACCTGCAGAGCAATCCTGCAATCTACCAACAGATCTATGGCTAGAGCACAATCTAGAATGCTACGGATCAAAGCTACATCAATTCTTCACAAATAGGAAAAGTACACAAGCTTGATCATGTATGAAGAAGACACAAAATTCGAGTTAGAGAGAGAGAGAGAGAGAGAGAGAGAGAGAGAGAGAGAGAGAGAGAGAGAGAGAGAGAGAGAGAGAGAGAGAGAGAGAGAGAGAGAGAGAGAGAGAGAGAGAGAGAGAGAGAGAGAGAGAGAGAGAGAGAGAGAGAGAGAGAGAGAGCAATTACAAGCATGATTGCATGAGATCCAAATTTGACATTATGACATTACAAATGCTTGATTCTTCATTAGAAATGAATGAGAATGATATGTACATATGTAGGAGAGCCCAAATTCGTGGTACTCCTTGCATTCAATTCATATCCTACACTTATTCAAGTGAAAACTACTATTATCTTGACACCTAACTGCTTGCATGCACAAATTGCACCTAACTTCCACCTACTTTCTCCAAATGTCAAATTCTCAACTATGAACCTACAAAACTACATGCATGTTAGAGTATTTGCATGTCTTGCATGTCTCAATGTAAACTTAGTACACAATAGTCCATATTTGTCCAATTCTATGTGAAAATCTACATGCATGTCAATCTAGACATTGTCAACATTATTGCATGTCATACTAGACCAACTAGACTTTATGCATGTCATTGGAATTTGATCTACCTAACCCAAACTCGCCCTATTCTACAAGGATATGTGCTCAATTCACATACGTTGGATATGTACAAAGTATTTACATGAGTAGGGACCCCCCAAACATCAACAACATAAGCCATACCATGCTTTGAAGGCTACTAACATCAGGTGTTTGAAGAATTCTGTGACAATTCAAGCTAGGAAGTTGTTTAGCATTGTTTTGCTATCTATTCTTGAACAGGATTTTGGCGAATGAGGTAAGAACTGATTTTTGAAACCAGAATACTTCATTTGACTCTATTTCCTTTGTGCTAGATCCAAAGATACTGACATTATAGCTTCTTGGAAAGGTAGAAGAACCCTCTTTCCATTGCAATTGGTTTCAATTCATTCTGATGAACCTAGTAGAAGTTATAAGCTCTTAAATAAGGGTAGGGAGAGACCCAAAACCTAAGTGGACACTTTTTGAAATGATAACATTGCATGCATGATTCATCATTCACAATTTTTGGTAATCAATCTGAGATAGAATTAGATAAGTCAAGATTATGTTGTCATAGTCACATCATTTCACACAAAGGGTTGTGTTTGAGTTGAATGTGTGTTTCTAAAGTGTTTTTCATTCATTTGAAACTCGTGGTAAAATTTGACATCAGAATTGTAAGTGCTTCATCAGAAGATAGAGGCTAGATTCAAATTCAAAGTGATTGATTTTCTGTTTAAGCAATGACTCACATAACTGTTGCAAGTTTTTGCATAGGATTTGGTAGAATACCCAATTGGTTTTGGTCCCTATTGTCAAAGAAAAACAACACATCAAATCCATTTATTGTGTATATCAATTCAACAAACTCGAGATCTAGACAAAATTTTGAGTCATGTAACACATTGTTTCATACAATTTGAGAGTATATGAGTCAATAGTGTTGTCTTTAAGCATTTCACACATGCCAAAAGAAGAAAGTTCCAAAATTTGTCTATACTTCAATTCAAGTTGAGAGGTTGATCTAGTTTGTCTTATTTTGGTGGAATATTTGAGACCTATCTCAAATGCAGTTGCAAGATTTTTCATAGGATTTGGCAGTACACCCAATTGTTTTGGTTCCTATTGTAAAAAAGGAGCAGCACAGTCAATTCCTATAGTTAAAAGTATTCAATTACATAGTTGTCCAATTACAAAGAGTCTTTACATACATGGCATCTGTAGGAGATTTTCTCTTTGAAACTAGTGAGAGACTAAATACCTTCAACTATTCAGTTCGGAAGGATAGAATAGAATCTTTGTTGGTTCTATATGGTGTAATGGACATAGTATTAGGAATTGAAGTTGAACCCGAAGCTTATGATGAGGCTCAGAGATTCAAGAAGAGAGCAAGGATTGCTCTTCATATCATCAAATTGAACATCTCTGATGAGATGTTGAGAGAAATAAGTTCATGTACCTCAGTCAAGCAGACTTGGGAAACCATTAAGAACAATTTTGAAGCAAAGATCACATGAAGACTACTTACTCTTAGAAATCAAATTTTTTCTAGTTTCCAAAGAGTTGATGAAAATGCTTCAAGTTAAAGATCTTCACAGAGAGATAACATACATAGGAGATACTCTAGAGATTAGTCAACTTGTTCAAGTAGTCCTTAATGGACTTAGAGAAGAGTATCAAATGTTGTGCAAACTTATGCTATCAAGGAGGAGCTAAAGATCTTCACAGAGAGATAGCATGCATAGGAGATACTATGTATGAGAGTTAAAGATCTTCACAGAGAGACAGCATGCATAGGAGATACTCTAGAGAACAGTCAACTTGTTCAAGTAGTCCTTAATGGACTTAGAGAAGAGTATGCAAATGTTGTGCAAACTTATGCTATCAAGGAGGAGCTACCATCTATGGAGGCTCTATATGATATTATTATTGTTGAAGAATGCAGGCAAAAGAACAAGCTGTCGAAGATCAACACACTTTCAAGGAAGGATGGCGGTTATGGCAAAGCTCACTTTTCCAAGGACAAGTCAAGAGGGAGGAGCAAGAACAAATTTTTTCAAGCCTTCACCAAGGACAAATCAAAGGACAAAGCAAAGGACAAAGACCAAGGAGGAGTAGAAGATGATTCAACTCATTCTTCTATCTTCAAGAAGAAGACTCAAGAAGATCAAGCCAATTTTAGTACCATAGAAGATTCATGTGCAAGTTGTGGAGAGGCATCTCTCATGATGTCTAGCTTCTCCTCTTTATCCTTTAATAATATATCTTGGTATATTGATAGTGGTGCATCATCACTAGTTGGTCTCCTCGCCCTTTGGCATACATCACATTTCCTCAGGTATTCCTCTGTATCCTTATGAATTGTTGGCCACCAGCATCTTGATTGTAGGATCTTGCGGTTAATTTCGCTAATCCGCCTTTGGTAATGATTTGTCTGGTTGGCCCCGCATTAGATATTCGACTATGTCAGCGACCCATTCCGGTACTATGTCAACATAAAATAAGGCAGCATCGAGTAGCTCATCATCAGGTTGGGTTGCATTTTCCTTTCCCTTAAATTGTGACACATGACCTACCATGTAGTGTTGTTTTCCCTTGCGAACCACTATCCGAAAATCAAACTCCAACAACGGAAGTAACCATCTAGTGATTTTCTCTGTGTTGCAAGTTTTGTTAACAAGATAGATCAAGGGCTGATGATCCGTAAAAAAAGACAAAGTGTGTGGCCATCAGATAGTGAGAAAATTTCTTAACTGCATATATCATTGCCAGTGCTTTCTGTGGTTGAATAATTCATTTTTGTATCACTGAGCTGTTGGCTTGCAAATTGGATATTTTGCATTGATTTAAGATTTAAGATTGGGGGGAGGGAGGAAGTTTGTATGTGTTGTTTTGCATTTTGAATTTTAGGTAAGAGAGAGAGAGAGAGAGAGAGAGAGAGAGAGAGAGAGAGAGAGAGAGAGAGAGAGAGAGAGAGAGAGAGAGAGAGAGAGAGAGAGAGAGAGAGAGAGAGAGAGAGAGGGAGTATTTTGATTAAGATTTAGGCTTGGCTGGTGATAAGGAAATTAGAGAGTCCCTTGGCATGTGTTTAGACAACAAGGGATTTCGCAAATTCATGGGCAAAGAGACATTTTGGTGGCACTTGACAAAGGCAGCCAAAAGTATGTTGGCTCCATTGGCTGCTGGCCTAGAGCAGCTACCAGATGAGGATGCATATTTTAGGCGGCAGCGCCAAATGCATTTTAAACTAGAATTTGGCAACTTGGAAAAGGAGATGAAAAATGCAAATCCTGCAAGCAAACAGCCAGGCCTACCACATGCGGCAAGACGAATTGCATACAGGTATATACATTTTGAATGCCCATCTTTTTTGTTTTTTACATATGCTCAGTGTCACAAATGGGGCTTTTCTATGTTGTAGGTGGCTGATCTCATTGAAGGACGAGCGTATTATTGACAAGATCCCTTATAAAGTTTATGACTGGCTATCCTTTGAGAGCATGCCCACTGTGTACCCCACAGATTGGCAGGAGATTGGCCTCACACAATGGGAGCTTACTAGATGCCCTTGGTGGCTTGACTACCCTAAAGGGGTTATTCCTGCTTCCGAGGAGGACATGCATGCATCATTCTAGAAGACAGTTCTCCATCACCCCACATCCCAAGATGCTCCTGCACAAGGCTCTACATTGAGAAGGAAATCAACCGCTCGTAACATTTCGGAGTCCTCACGGTCAAGAAGGAGACTACAATTGCATGTGGAGGACCCACATGAAGAGCAAGTCATGGATATTGAATCACCACCAGCCCATACAAGTGTCCAAGAAGCTCCCAACTACATTGCAAGTTTGTTTCCCATGCTATCAATACTTTCTGTTGGTCAAATATACTCATAATATAATTGCATGCATAGACAAGGTGCTAGACAATGACTATTTGTATTGCTTGAACACTTTGTTTTTTATTTTTAATGTAGATTTGCCTAGTGGACCTGGATCAATGTGCGCAGTTCTTGGTGATGTGGTCACCATGGCCGATGAAAAAACAAAATCTATGCGGAAAATAAAAAGACTTTTGAGCGCTCATTGTATTGCTAGATCATATGTTTGGGGAGTGCCATGTGAGGTTGTGGCAAAGTTGGTGTTTGTCAACTTTCCCACTTCACTTGGTGTAGCCTTCATCCAGGAAAAATCCATGCCCAAGTGGAATGTTTTCTCCTAGTCATTGCCCACGACATGCGCCACTATTGATGATTTGTACATTGTCGACGAGGGATGGTATGTGACACTATCTATCACAGAACATTTTCCTTGGATTTTTATAGCAGCTGCTGAGAAGGGCTTCACCCTACACCAGTGCTTAAACGTTGTTGTGAAGAATGGGTACATTGGTCACGCACCATTCAATAAGGTATGATCTCTTAAATGCCTTGTTAATTGTCTGCCACTATATCTAACTAACAATAATCCTTACCATCTATCAACCCAAATTGATTCTTTTTTTTATGTGCAGATAGCATCACTCGTGTTGTCACTCTTTCACCGTGATGGATATCCCAAGCCTACACTTCACAACAAAAGGGCCAGAAAGAATTACACCACTGGCATACCCGAACCAGACACAAATTTCATCATTGACACTCCCGATACGTACAACGCAATAGACGATAACTTTTGCAGGGGTGGTGCATAGCGGTCCCCTGAATTATGCAGGTTCATTGTCATCACTTCTATTTTTTTGAATGGAATCATCAATCCAATGTGTCTTGCACTATCGCATACATATAAGCTGAACTTGTTCTCTTGCTGCATTGTAGATATATTATAAATCTCACAAATGAGGAGGATCTAGTTATCGATTTATTTGCCGGTACCGGTAATCTGGGAGTCGAGGCTGTTCGGTCGAACAGACACTGTGTGTGTCTAGAGAAAGATGAAGCTATGCATGAGCATTTTCTATCCAAACTCGAAGAGAGATGGACGACAAGTTGGAATCAAGTGCTTGAGTTTATAGCAAGTCTTGAAAATAATTGTCCATTCTTGTGCAATCATCCATTCATGTGCAATTGAACTCTCTAATTTGTACATGTTTGACTTTGCACAGGGCGCAACAACAAACACATGAAGATGTGAGGTGTAATATTTTCGGCCACAATATTATTTAGTGCGATAGTTTTCCCTTATGACATCCCTAGTCCTTCGCATTCTAGAATGTGATCTCAAACAAATTTTTTTTTTTTTGATTTAGTAGAATGAACCGGGTCGACATTGCAAAACAAAGTTAACATGAGCTTATTTTGAAGAGTTCTTATTCTTGATGTATTGAATGTACTTCTTTTTTGGAAACCAAGCACATTCTGAGTAGACCTATCTACTCTACTGAAATGTACGGTGGGTATTTTGCCATGAACCTAAACTCATTGAACCATATAGAAGATGGTTTGCCAAAAATGTTTAGAAATGTACTTGTTTGTAACATGTTTTTTATGCGCCCCACTATGATCGTTCGAAAATGTACTTGTAACACGTCCTTGCCCTTTTTACCCACGTTTTGAAGCTCATAAACGCCTTCTTTGTGTTCATGAATTTGTGTTTAGGGTTGATAGGTTTTAAATCCTCTTTCAATAAAGCCAAGCTTGAAAGTATCAAAAAGCTTTCTATGTTGCTTCTCTCATTCCTTATATTGATTCAACTCACCCTAGCCAGAAAACAACCGTGTTCAATAAGAAAGCATTTATTATCGGCACTTGAGAGTGTGTGAAGCTGGCAAATCTAGCAAGATTTTATAATTACACCCTTCATTGCACTTTCTAGCTCTTGAATTATTGGTTTAAGTTTCTACTTACAGTGCATAAATGATATAATATGTCAGAGCTAATGTGTAACTACTTATGGGTTTGCATTGTTGAAGCAAATTAAGTTTAGAACATTTTAGAAAACAAAGTTCTTGGCATGACCTTGTATCTTCTGTTTTGACATATTCAAGTAGCATGAAATGGTAGAGATTACCCTGCTGTGCATGCAATCACTGGCACTCTCTGACAAACTAGACCTTTTGTTCCTTTGCCCCTTGATTTGTTTCACTTTTCACATCTCAACATTCAGTTTTTTGATAAGGAAAATAGATGTAGCATGAAATACAAGCTGTTATGGCAAGTCTTTGGAAGATTACCATGCACTAGCTTGGTGATTTCTGATTGAGCGTGAAAATCCTTTGTTCCAATGTTTCCAAAAATAATGAAAAATAATGAGAATAGAGTCATATAGAAACGTTAAGGTCCTAACTCCAATTTTATGAATTGGGGGTAGACCACACGGCATTGATGGATCATCTTCACACGGCCTCTCAAGGATCACCACGTTTTTACTTTTGGTAATAAGTAGTCTTTAATTTTTCAGTGACTCTGTTATACCCAAAACAATAAATTTGACCTCAATTTGACCAACTTCCTACATTATCGTTTGAGGTGTATGTGACAAGTTAACATGGAAGGTAGACTAATCTAAGGTTGTCTAGCTTTAGATCTCAGTTTTCATTTCAATTTAGTCATATTTTGCTTTTGACTGAGCAAGACTGTCTTTTGCCAAATTTGCTTGTAGGGCTATTTTTTTAACTGTGGAAGCATATTTTACAAATACTTATGTTTTTGTGCACAACCATTCATGATAAGCTTTAATGAGATGAATTAAAGCTTTTCAACGATCTTACACGAATATTTTTAAATAAGATTCTTTACGATCGATCGATTTGCAAGGACTGTCATGACATACGACTACAGAATATACTGACTCAATGCACTATCAGTTTTGAATCAAGTCGCACCTCCATGAATATGGCTTCTTATTAAACATTGATCATTTGAATCCAAAATACTACTAGTGGCATGTAAAACGTCTGTCCTCTTGCCCAATTGCAGCATCCGCAACATGATTCCTGAAATGCATACTATGCAGACATTTTCGTGTATCAAATCACATTAGGAATATGACCTCCATGCTTTCAACAACAACCCATCAAAACACATTTCAATAAAATTGTACGCTACAAATACGTACTCAATTAATTGTTTCTATCCCTATACCACATTTTGACTCAGTCACACATCCGAAAGCCTCCATCTTTCTCCGCTTTTAGAAGAACAGGAGCACCCCATGGTGACTTATTTGGCTGAATATGACCCATCTTAATATAATTTGCAATTCGGTTAGTAATTTCTATCTCTTCTTTATGAGAAAACCGGTATGGTTGTCTAGAGATAGGGTAAATACCTAGAATTAACTCAATCATGTGGTCTACCGACCTACACGGTGGTATTCCATGAGGTAATTCAACTGAAAACACATCTTTGAATTCAGACAATATCTTATTCTTCTCAATTCGCTCTTGCTCTAAGTCTACTTATTAAAAAAATTTTGACAATTCACAAATACTTAGATGCATTTCAGAAAAATCCAAAATGGGTTTGGCAAATAAAGAATAAGCTTCATACTACGAATAAAAAATTTCCATTACATTAGCAAATGAAATCATCCCAGATGGATGTACATATCTGTCTCCAAACAGTGTAACTACTTCCTTACCCTCCTGAAAAGAGAGAACATGCTTATCAAAATCTCTATCAGGGAATTTATTAAATAACCACTCGTACCCTAGGATTATGTCCGTACTTGCTAAATCTAAAACATGGAAATCTATTAACCCTTTGTAATCTTGGATCCAAACTGGGAGTTTTGGAACTTTTACATCCCACGTCTCCAACTCCGCACCTGAAGCTAGATATACTTTATATCTATGGTCACTGGCTTCAGTTTCTAGGCCGAGTTTCTACACAAGACCAGGGTTAATAAAATTATGAGTAGATCCACTATCCACCAATATACTATCTTCATGTCCTTTAACTGCCAAAATCATTTATTTGGCAAGAATGAAACAATACTGAATGAACATTCACTTCACAATTAACCTTGTTAATTTCCAATTTCAGATTTCTTTTACCTGACATCTCAATGACTTAAGCTACGACTTTCTTTCTTTCTTGGCAGAATTTCATAACGTGTACAAGCTTGCTACTCTAAAAACACGCATTTGTATTTCTAGCCTTTTTCCGAGACATTTGTTTCTTTTGTCTAAACTCTGATGCAATTTGATCCAGTTGAGGTTTGGTTTGAACTGAAATGGGCTGGTTTGATTAGGTTTGATACTCAACTTTATCTACTCTACTTCATGTTGGATAACTGTTAAAACCGATAATAGTACATTCGACGAGCTACATCTGATGTTCAAAACCAATGTTCAGATCCAAAGGTGTATCCGACAATGCATTCGATGACCTAAGTCTGACAATCTGGATCCGACTCATCTAGAACTGACGAACTAGAACCGATGAACTAGAATTAATGATCAAAATTGATTAATACATCTGATGATCTAGATTCTACGAGTTTACATCTGACGCCTAAAAATCCATATAACTATGTTGGCCGACAGTGTTATTTCCACTACAAACTTTTGCAAGAACGCTCACGTCCGATTGACAATTCTCTGACAATCTTTGCTATCAGACATTCGATTCAGACAATTTTTTTATGCAAAGGACTTTCAATCCATTCCATTCCATCATACTACTGCGAATTGATCCAATCCTACTCCCATCACAACAATCAGCGGCTCACCAACAAAAATTTCATCTTTTGGTGCTAAAACACCAAGTTTCTTCTATCAAACATACGACAATATAGCTGAACCATGATCAAACATAAGAGGGCAAGAGGGAAGATTCGATTGTAGGCAAGGAAAAAATCACTATTGACATAGACAAGCTTGATGAAGATAAGGAGGAAGAGCGGGACCAACAGGAGTACCAAGAGCATGACCAACAAGACCACCATGAAGAGTAAGACCGCCAACTAGAGCAGGACCATGAGGAAGAGCAACAATACCAGGCACAACAGGACCACCAGACAAAGTAGGACCAACATGAGGAGGAAGAGCAGGAGGAGGTGCATGTGGTGGATGTGAAAAATGAAGGGGCAAGTGATGAAGCTAAAGGGCCTCAAAAAGGGAAAACAACGAGGGAGAAGGCTAGGGTAGAGAAGGGTGTAACTCTGCACACTTTTGAATCTGAGACAAGTGAAGATCTGTGTGACGATACTCTGTTATCAGAGTTCTATCTCCTTAAAAAGATAAGGCGCTCCAGACCCTATAACATTAAAACTTGTGCATGCAAGATGTAACACATGCACACTCTATTGCACTCAGTGTAGAATATTGTTACCTATTGTGTTATGAAGTGTGACCAAATTCACCGAGTGATCAGTATCACCGAAACAAGGCACTTGTTTTTTTTGTTGCTCAATGTGAATTGCATTATGGTGATGTCATTTTCTTGTTCTTATGTGTTTGTAGCACCCACTCCTTGGTCAAAAGATGAAACTCCAATGACGACTAGGTCCCCTCGACACTAAAGACATTCTAGCTAGGGTCAGTAGGTTGGTCTTCCTCAATTTAAATGGGGTGTTATTGAACACTTACAAAACAAAACTGGATGGCCCATTTGTAAGATCCTTCAAAATAGACATAATTCAAGTGCATGATATTTGCTATTGTTTTCTAAGGCCCGGGCTAGGATGTTTTTGAAGAAGCTAGCTGAAGTGAGAGTGCATCATTATATGGAGTAGCATGAGATATGCGAAGGTCATGAAAATATTGCAAACCTACTTCCATGAAGAAATGGAACAAAGTTTTTTCAAAGGGAACTCAAAATTTTACACAATAACACTTGCTATCACATTGTCAACAACAATGTCAAGATTGTTAAAGCATATGAGCTCAATTAACTAACAACAATGTATTCAGCAATCCAGCACAATGAAACCAGCACCACCTGCAAAATAAGTTATCAATCTTTTTCTGGTACTTTTTGAAACTATGTCAGTACCAATACAAGACTGTTTGAGACTTTCTACTAGTTATTTCATGCTATGTTAGTACCAATTACCTCAATTTTGGTACTGTTTGGTACTATTTTAACACCAAGCTAAAACTGTTTCGAGCTATTTTGGATATCAATTCGTAATGTTTAGTACCTATTGCCTCTGTTTTGGTATATCAATTTGGTACCGTTTATATGCTCCTTAAGTTTGGGTAGTTTTTGGTAATGTCTGATATTTACCTTTTGTTTTCGCAGATTTGCCCAAAATAAGTGTGAGGTGTGGCTTAAAGACTTCAAGGAAGTTCCTTACATCAGTGAAGATTCATGAGGGGTGCCAGTTTTTCTGAAGAACCTGCGGGAGGTATGGAAATTATGGCCAGAGTTCGATGCACCAAACACCATACTTGTAGTCGATAAACGCTACTGGTCATTAAAAAACTGTCATGTCCTTTTAGTACATCCATGCTTATCAATGCATCTAAATATCCATTGTAAGCTTTGTAGGCCCCAAAAGGAGCTATTAGCCTTAAGAACAAGGTGGTTTTAGGCCCTTCAAAGTAATTAATAAGGATAATAGGCCACTTAAGGCCAGTGTAATTAATAAGGATAATAGGCCACTTAGGGCCCAATGTAAATAATACTTAACAAGGGCTAACCATCCTTCAAGATAGTTATGTTTAGTTAAGTAAGAGCATTGTCTATAACTAGGCAAGAGACAACAATTTTTGAATCTTTTGCCTCATTTGCAAGTGAGAGCTTCTAGCCTCCTTGTGAATATGAGCTATGGGGATGTTCCTTTGTTAGGTCTCATGTGCCTTATCCACATAAATCCATGCTCATTGACATTGCTTTGTACTCTTCATTTCATTTCTATTGTGATTCCATTGAGATTCTTGTGTTTCTAACTTTCTATGGATATGCTATCATGAATGCTTTGTACTTTTCTTGCTCTTAGATTTACTTCCATTGTAATTGCTATTAGCTTAGATTTGGCACATGACATTTCTTGGTATCAGAGCATAGATCCATGATTCATGATGATTCTATGTGAATTTCATTAGATTTGATAAGTTTATTGCATTTGTAGTTTTCTTTTTGCAAATTTTTTAGTTTGAAATTTTCAAGTATGCTCAGATCAATTTTCGACATTCAATTTTGTTTT